>JAMQGT020014517.1:0-90796 GCA_024447675.2 Pterophyllum scalare
TTCACTCAACATGTTTTGTTCAGAGGTATATGCAGGTAAGATTATTGTAGTGTTTTTTTATACATTATTTTAAAGACAAAACAGAGACTTCTTAAATGCTTCAAATACTTTTGAATTAGATCCTCTATTAAATCCTTTGGTTAAGTTCTGTTTGCTTAATTTTTACTCCATCAGAATAATCTCAGTATTCACTGCTGATAGCAGTAGGTATGGACACAGTAGGTATGGACACAATGCCTTTTAGGTCTTGATTTGGCACTTTCTTTAGTTCACATGCAGTCTTGTACTGCAGTAGATGAACATGTGGAAATGAGAACTTTAGTTTGTGTAAAGAATGGATGCTGATCAGCATGTGCGAAAGGTTTGCTGCTTAAATTTTATAGTTTTTTTTTTTTTTATTTTACAAAAGTACAAGCCATAGTATTATGGCGTATTACAAGTACAATGCAGTTATAGCACATTTCTAAGAGAATGAATTTTTGACTTACCTTCACGTGGGCTTAAACTTGTTCATAGGCATTAGTTTGCTAGCATGTTCACTATAGTAGGTGGTTTCAGTTGTTTTTTCACTGCTCTCAACTTTCCCAAAAAAAGAAAAAACATGTATGTACATTCATACAGTATCACAGATGAAACACTTTTGTACAAAAAATAATTGATAGTAATAGCAATACTTGTTCATACAGAGAAGAAAACTGCTAGTATTGTGGGTTGGCCGATTCAGACACATACAGAAAGAATTATTGTTGTGAAACAGACTGGTTGCAAACATGTAAATGTGACAGCAATAAAGTATCAGCATTTCAAAGTTCATTCAGCCTGGTGAGCAGCAGTTGTAATGATTCAGTAGGCGTATGTCCTGTCAACTCACTGAGTCATCATTGCCAGAAGTTGCTGAATAATCACTCGTGAATTTTACAGTTGCATTTTTTTTGTGCTGTTGTCCTTCCTAAAGACGTCTTGAGTGGTAAGTCAGTGTAGGTATTACCTTGAGTGGTGATAGTCATGTGGATGAAATTAGTGAGCATGACTGAGTGCACTTGCCAGAACATAGTGTGTATGCTTGCAAGAAGAATGGTGCTTTGTGTCATGTTTGCCTCCATTTAGAAGCAAGATCTGAAGTTTTCTCTGGGACCAGAACCCACAATTCAGATCGAACCATGGACCTCGGTCTAGCTGAGGACCACTTCTCAAGGCCTGTGGTAAGTACCACATTTTTTCTGATTTGTAGCACAATTAAAATAGTTTATTAGATTAAATTAAACTGTTTGATACAGTGAAATGTGAAACTCCCTTGTCTATTTTCACATGTTGCAGGGTTCTTTTGTGGCGTCAGACATCGAACAGCTCAAACTGGCCATAGAAGAATGTAAGAAGCTGATTTTGGAGCTGCCAGAGCATTCAGAGAGACAAAAGGACACTGTGGTGAAACTTATTCACCTGCGTCTCAAACTGCAAGAACTTAAGGTTGGGACAGAGGAGTGAATGGAGAAGAGGATGACTTTATATTGCAGTTGCATGTATTGGATAAGTGTGACAGGCTTTAAATCTCTGAGGAATGGGCCACTTTACGAAATTGGTGCAAATACTAAGTTTTATTATTATAGATTTAAATGACAACATAAATCATCTTATGGCCCTTAATAAGGTCAAAATGCTATAATAAGACCCTATAATAAGCGGGCGGGGGGGGGGGCTAATGTTAGAAAGATAAGCGACTGTAAGTCATCCTGCTTGGCCAGTAATTATACAAGATGATGACTATGCTAGGAAGACATTCTAACCTATTAGCTTTATGTACTTTTGCCCTTTATGAGACACATGAAAATGCATTACAGACATTCTTTGAGACTAAAGAGTTTGTGGATATTTGAAACTTCCTGCATGAACTGTTAAAAGAGCACAGTTTATGTGTCTTGCATTTTTCTTTAAATTGTAGAAAGTCTTAGAGCCTAGTGTCTGGAGGAGCTTTCAAATAAACTCATTAATCCAGTTGAATTCATTTCAGCAACATCAAAGATGGTATCAGTGATTATCTGTGTTTTTGGAGCTATGTTTTTTGTAGTTTATTTCCAATAGCAAGATCCAGGCTGAACAAGTTGCGGAAAGATTTTTCTCTGAAGGCACCCATCCACATCTTAACAATTCAGCAGTTTCGCCAGTTTAATGAAATCACTGACATCACTGAAAAAAACTGCCCAAGTGGCAAAGTGGCAGGGTGTCACACTCATCACTGTAACGTAACAAAAGTGTCACTGATGGACAAAGGAATCTTTTTTTTAAATAAAGCTACAACTTTACATCAGTGAAACATTTCCAATTGCTTATTTGATTCTTAACAACCATATCCATTTTCATTTTGAACTTTATCATCTGAAGCAACTAAATATTATATCTGTATCTGTGAAGTTTACCCAGAGCACTTCATGTTACTCCGTAAGGCAGCTGTTACACCATCTGGTCCAAGTTCAGCAGAGAAGTTTTGTGAATCAAAAGGGTTTTATGCTTCAGGACATTAGTACTCTATTTTTTATGCATTTCATTGAGTTTTGTAGCTGTCTTTTGTAAGTGTACACGAACAGTGTTACAACCAAGTTTTGTGTGTTTTGTTTTTGCATGAATCCCTTTAAAGGATCCTGAGGAAGATGAGCCTAATCTGAGAATCCTACTGGAACACCGCTTCTCCAAGGAGAAGAGCAAGAGTGTCAAACAGACCTGTGATAAGTGTAGCACTATCATCTGGGGCCTTATCCAGACATGGTATACCTGCACAGGTGAGACATACTATAAAATGGTAGAGCACTGTTGAGCTACCAAAACTGCCAAACATCCCAAAAGTTTGAAACATTTTTGTTAACACTGTTCAAAATTCAGGCTTCTCATATATCTCATATATCATACTAGCACTATCTAAATATCACTTACTGTGCTCTCAAACTTTAATGTGCTCATAATCACTCAGAGATTTGTGTAGTACTACTTTTGGTAACAATAAGTAACCTTGATGATATAAAAAAAAGTTTCTTGTTAACATGCCGTTATCCCTTTCTTGTTTCAGGATGCTATTATCGTTGCCATAGTAAGTGTATGAACCTGATCACCAAGCCCTGTGTTAGGTCAAAGGTCAGCCACCAGTCTGAGTATGAACTCAGTATTTGCCCTGAAATAGGACTAGACCGGCAAGACTACCGCTGTGCAGAATGTCGCGCACAGATTTCACTGAGTGAGTACAAATTCACTTTGCTTATTAGGAAAAATTTAAATAAATGACAGTGAAATGAGAAATACTACTGTGCATGTGAAAAATGTATTTTGTGGTTCCTGAGAATGCTGCATAAAATCTGATAAGGTTTCACAGATGAGTGTTGACTTAAGTATAAGGACTGTAAGTTTAAAGGGAACAAATATGGGGGAATTGTCATAAGAAGAGAACTTACTGGACTAATATATTTTCTGCTAATCTCTGATTGAGAATAACTACACAAGGCTACATTAGCCACTGCTGGCCTAATACACTTAAATCTGTAACTGAACTATTGGCTGTCAAGTTGTACTGTGCATTGGCAAGGTATAAGAATGTGTGGTGTGAAAGAGGGTGTATTTGGCTGCATCATTTTGATTCTTTCTGTCAGTATTACACTTACATACTCTCCATCTGCACACTATGGTTTACAGTAGTGTCACTTCACCTCTAACCTTAGGGTTATTGTTAGACAATGTGGAAGTCCTATACTTGGACAGTCTTTCTGGCATGTTTTCTTACTTCAAAATGTGGCTCAAGTGACACTGTTTCCAGTGTAGCAGCAGATTTCTGAAGCTTGAGCCTTGGGAAAAATATTTAATTCCACACAAAAAGTTATCAGTCTGGGGCAAAGATGCAAAACTGAATGACGTTTTTCTTTGCTGCAGTATCCCCTGATGAGTTTAATTATGCTTAAACAAGAACCCAGTTTAGTTCACATTAAACTATTAAGGCACATTGGCAGCAGTGTTTTAGTGCCCCACCGTCACAGCAGTGGAGGAAAAACAGAAGTGTGTTTTGTGTGTTGACATGAAAAGTGGCCATACAATCATGTCTCTGTTCATCTTTTCTGGTGACATCCTCATAAATGCACAGTCTGTTTTGTATATTAGTTATTATTGTGATCAAACATTGGACTGGAAATAAATTCTGAATTTTTACTTTATTTTTAACATCTAACATTTTGATCATTTTGATTGGTACGCATCTGTTTAATGTTGAATAGAATTTTTAAGTTCATAGTATTTTTAATGTATTTTTTGGAGTGTGCGTGTTCTTTTCCTTCGTTTTACAGTTTAACTGTACTTTATCATATTTCTCTTGCAGGAGGTGTACCTAGTGAAGCCAGACAGTGTGACTACACAGGCCAGTATTACTGCAGCACGTGCCATTGGAATGACACAGCCATCATTCCAGCTCGTGTCATCCACAACTGGGAGTTTGAACCACGGAAGGTACCCTCAGCAACTGCAGATGCACACAAAACAAAAACAGTGCACAGGAATACCTTTTATAAAATCGACTGTGTAAGCGGTGTGTTTATTGAAAATGTTGATGGGACTGCAGTCGTGCTCTATGTTGTTCTCTCGTCACTACTGCAAGAGTCTGAATGGTTATCAATAATATTTTGTGCATGCTGCTGTTTAACCAGATTACAAAATATTATATCACACAAGCATGCAATAAACTTGTTGGCACGCCACTGATGAAGTCAGTTTACTGGTCGTGAGGAGTGCTGCATAAACTGTGAAACCATCCATTCTGCAGCTTTAAAGGCGTTTTTCCAAGTGTGGGAAAATTACTCGAGGGAACTCAGATTAATGTTGTTTAAAAGTCAGTCAACCCAATTACATTTCCATGTCTGATAGAATCATCTTACAGCATGTGACTTACTTTTAAAATCCACCCAGGTCAGGAGGAGGTTTGTGAATTCAAATCAGATGATATACATTTACTTTTTCAAGATGTGGCCTAATGCAGAATTAAACAACCTCACCGTCTTATGATGAATTGGATGTTAGTGTGTTTGGTGGGCATTTTGAGCCAGTCTGATAATGTCTCTTTTTCAGGTTTGTCGCTCCTCAATGCGCTACCTGGCCCTGATGATGTCACGTCCTGTGCTAAAGCTGAAAGAAATAAACCCGCTGCTGTTCAACTTTGTGGAGGAACTGGTTGAAATCAGGGTGGGTAGCTTCCCATTTTGAAGTTGAAATTTTGTAGTTTGAAGTTGAAATTTTCAGCTTATTTTTTAGCAGACGTGTTCTTGGTGTTAGGCTGGAAATCCTTTCTGCATAATTTATTTTTATATTCTGATTATAGTTACTCATATAGTTGTTTTGTCAGCCAACCTGTCCTTGAGATTTTGACACCTTTTTTTCTGTATTAAGTGTTGGTAGCACAAGTAAGTGGGTGAGAAAATAATCTGGGACTCACTGACAGAAATGTTTGTGCCAATGGGGTTTCATTCACAGAAACTTCGTCAAGATATTCTGCTGATGAAACCCTATTTTATTACCTGCAAGGAGGCAATGGAAGCTCGACTACTACTACAGGTCAGTAACTCTGTATTATCTGTTTACTAAAATTTTTAGTGATGTAAATGGAATAGATTTTACAGGGCAGAATTTGGGAGAAACTTGCTTTCAAGCAGAAACATTATTGAGTTATAATAAATTCAAACTGATGCAAGAAATACAATTAGCTTATTAGAAAGTTCTGCATATAAATAATGAAATAAAAAAAAAAAATTATAAAATGTGGAATATTTAAAGGAATCTTATTTCAGTGCATTTGGAAGAGTAAACATATACATGTTTTGAAAAAGAAGAAATGACACAATTTCCAAAATAATTTACAAAAAAAATGCCTTTATGCCAGGAACTTTGTCCCTAAGAACCTGGTTAACATCAGCTTGTTATACATAAATGTTGATGTTGGAAAAGTGCAGTCCATTTCTTCCTGGATAGCAGTGGGAAACAAAAAAAACTCTCATTCTTCACACAATGTGCGATTCTTGTCTTAGAATTTTGGAAAAAAGAACAGATAGCCTCAGCTTGTTTAAACTGATATTCACTAAGTTAGACTGTGCCCTTTTTTTCTTCTTAGTTGTATACAAGCACGTTTGTATTTGTGCATACAGGCATGTATATTAAGGATGTAAATTATTTTCATAATTATTTTGTAAACAATCCAGCAGTGTTTTATCTACACTGGAGGATCAGATTTTACAGTTGAGTACTTTCAGGAGAGCAAGGATGTAAACAACCCACTTTGGAAAACTCACTTTCAATCTACTGTATGTACCCTTTAAAAAAAAAAAGGACAGCTATGTGCAGCTGAGAGGCTTTACCGCTGGCAGCCCGTTAGTATTAAAACAGCACCACCATGTGATGGAAGTGAAGAGCTTGTACTGAAGTGAGGAAGACTGATGATGTACAGTCTGTTGAGACACTGGATGTCACTAATTAGCCTGTATAAATTAACTTGACTCTTGCGGTCTCAAGTTCTGCATTATCTCAGTTTGTTTTTGTCCTATACTAAAAACGTTTTTAGGATTTGGCAGTTTGTGCAGTTTGAATTGTATAAAATATTTTCCAGCTGCCCAAAAATTCCAGTAGACTTACAACAAATGCTGTCTGAGGTATTTATTTGTTTCTTGTACTGAACTATGGAACTGTTTATATATACACAGTATGAAGGGTACCCATTTACCATTTTTTTTGCATTCTTCAGCTGCAAGATCGGCAACACTTCGTCGAGAATGACGACATGTACTCACTACAGGATTTGATTGACATCTCTACCGGCAGACTGAGCTGTTCCCTCACAGAGATCCACACCACGTTTGCTAAGCACATCAAACTAGACTGCGAGGTGAGCTCATACATAAAGGACAAACTTCCCGAACAATGACATTGTTGAATTTTGTCAGTAAGAGAAGAGTCTTGCAAATTCTTTGTGTTGTACAAATATATGACTGTTTTATTATTTACAACAGTACTGTTGTATTTTTTTGGTGCCATTTTGACACTCTGTGCTGTCGATGTGTGTGTTTATAGCGCTGTCAGGCCAAAGGATTTGTGTGTGAGCTTTGTAAGGAGGGAGACATCCTGTTTCCCTTTGACAGTCACACCTCAGTCTGCCATGAATGCTCCGCTGTCTTCCACAGGTTAGTCAGCACCTACTACTTGGGCTTAAAAATACAGCAGATTGTCTGGTTATTGAGGGTTTAAAACACATGTGTGGGAGGAAGAAATTCTAGAGAAAATTTTTATGTGATTGTTTTGAGTAACATACAAACATGTCTTCATATTACAGTAATAAAAAAAACATGAGTTTTTTTTCTGTTTAACAAACAGTACTGAAAGAAGCAAAGCAGTGTCATTTCCCAATTATTAAACTATTACCAACAGAAATACCCTAATAACATCACTATTACAATGTTGATGTTTGCTGTGTGCGCCTTTAGAGATTGTTACTATGACAATTCCACAACTTGTCCACGATGTGCCCGAATGACTGAGCGCAAGCAGGACGAGGAGGAGCCAGATGTGAAAGAATCCTAACTCTGGAAAGGACCATGCCATGTTAGTGGACATTGCACTTTGCCTCATGATTCAAAGAAATGTCTGTTAAAGCAAACTTGTCATCTCTTTCTTTCTTTTGTTTTGTGATTATGCTCTGACTTATTTGTTCCTGTGCACTACATTATGAAGCCGGGTATCTAGAATTCATCTGGAAATTAATATATTTTTATCAGACCTTTGCATTCCTACTGAACTTAGATGTACATAACACTGTATGTATGTTTAACGTTAGTGTGTGTTTATAAATCTACAAATAAATACCCTGTAGAGAAAATCCGCCTCATCAGTAGCTGGTTATGCATGCAGAAATTGTATATTAACTGTTACAAGCCTCAAATACATTAATCCAGACTGACAATAATGCTGAGCTTTAAAGTTGCCATATATTAAAAATGTAAGAATTAGAACTCCAGCTTAAAATATGAAAATGTCAAAATTGTATTGCCAAAAATTTGCCTTTCAGCAATTGCTGTGCTGCCATTTTCGAGCTTCAGTTTATTAGGTTCCAATGGGTAGTGTTGCACAAAAAATCCAGTGTGTTTACATAGTTTAAAAAAGAATGTGGATTAAATCTGTTAGAGTGTGATCAGTCGGTCACTGCCACTTTCTTTTTCCCCCTTTTTTTGGCTTTTTCTATGATGAGTTCAATTGCTGTTTATTTAGAATCAATATATTGATCTGTTTGACATTTCATAAGGTCTAAAATTATGTAGGTTTTCAGGCCTTAACTATTTATTCTCTGTTGTTTTCCTATTCACACCTTACCAAGTGCTATAGATCTACAAAAATGAATGTGTATATATGGAATCACTGAAACCATAGCTTCAAATATACATAATTTATTGGCAACAGATATATGATGAAAGCATGCATTAGCAGTACAGTACATTTTCTTGTGAAAAGAATTGTTGTAAGAGAAAAGGACTATGGGAGTTGTTTTATGTGCTTTTATTTTTTATTTTATTCAAAGCTGAACTAATGCCATACAGTTTAATATGTGTTTAACCAGTACTGTTTTCATGCAGTGTAGCAAATAACTGTTAATGCTCATGGAATCTGTGTGCCTGAGACTGTCAGGTTACTTACAGCTGTTATCCAAACCTCTTAATACCATCACAGTGGTTGTTTCAGTCTTAATTAACCTACAAGTCTTTAAATGTTAAGTAGCAACTTTGGTTAATGTGTAAATGCATTTATTAATGTATTTGTTTTAAAATAATACGTTTTGGCTGTGTTATCTTTCAGCATGATGTACTGTGTATATATAAATATTTTTTTTAAACGAATGGACTTCGGCTTGTAAAACATTAGTAGTGCATGAATAAAGTAATGAACTGCATATAAACTGCGGGTTTAACTTTCGCCTCTTAATGACAGGTTGTAACTAACAGCAACAAAAGTTTCCAACTTTCCAAGATAACTAGCCTTTAATACACAGGACATCCTTCAGGAAATCTCATGCATCCCTACACCTGTACCCAGTTGGCCCATTTAATAATCCATCCATGTATTTATGTTAAACAGTTTATTCACCTGTCGACAAGAGTATCTCCAAATTGCAAGAACATTAACATAACAACATTACAAGAATGATTTTACAACAGAATTAATAGTTTTTGATGCTCTGAAACATTTGTAAAATTAGTAAATATATTAATTAAACAGACCTAAAAATTGCCTAAAACTCCCTCATGTAAAATTTTACTTACATGTAGCTAAATAAAATATACTGGTGTGCATGAGTTTATTTTGAAGCATTTCTTGTTTGGTTATTCAAATGTATTTGCCTCATGTTGTGGAAGTCAAAAACTCGCAGAAAATGGAAGTGGAAATGCTTCTTTTCAAGTCTTTTAAAGTCAATGTTTAAAACTGAGAGTTTAAAAAAAAGCAGAAAAAGTTTTCTTGGTAAATTGATTGCAAAAACATACTGAAAGCAGGACACCTGTAGCGAATGGAACCGAAATCTCGCGAGATGGCTGTGATAGCCGGTAGGACGCACCGTGCCTCCGGTGCTTCTCATAATGGCTCTGCGGTAAGTCGGAACGGGCGGTCGGAGTGATAGGATGCGTCTCCTGTCACTCGACTGCGGGATACTTTCGGAACCGAGCGCTGACGGTTCGGGCGTTGAGCCGGAACTTTTCCTCCTCATTTACTTTTCACTGCTCCGTGGCTCTCACGTCGGTAGGTTGTAAAATACTTTTATTGTTTTTTATCAGCTTACATACACTTCTAAAAATAGATTACATTTTTTTGTGAATACCTCCTTTGGTTAACAATGGTTTGAGCCATGATCGTGCTGAAAATTTTTCTGAATGCAGAAAATGGCAGCCACCTCAAAAAAGCTGCAGCATTGTTTATTTATCATTCCTACATTGTTTGTTCTCTCACGGTAGGCTATGTCTGTTCAGTTAATGGAAGTTTATAGATCAGTTTCCTCAGTTTCATAATACTCATTATGAAGGGGCTGCATCTTCAGGAGAGAGACCCTGCTTGTTCATCAATTTAGCTACCTTTAATATTTAAAAATGCTAAAGAAGATAAACTGTAGGTTAGTTTGCTCCCATTTGCGCCCCCCCCGTTTTCCTTCAAAAGAAAATCAAATAACTGCTATTCAAAAATTAATTTATAGTATTTTTTGTGTGGTAAATATTCGTAAGTGGATACATCAACAGGTACATCTAAGCCAGTGTGGGATGGTCAGTTATACCTGTGTGGGTGTGAATTGTCCAGAGCCATAAACTGCAGGAATGTTTTTATTGTTTGCATATTTTTTATTGTATCTATGTATTATATGTTTGACATCTCAAAACAAACCACAATTTGAGTGGTCGTACGGTAGCTAGAAGTCTATTTAGTCAAACCTTACTTAGATTTACTTAGGAGTCAGCATTAAAGATGTATAGATGGCAAATATGCAAGTAAATATTTGACCTTTACAGCAGCTGTTCAGCGTCACTCTTGTAATGTGCCTAAATCTTAATGAGATTGCAGTAATCCTTTAAAAAATGTCAGCAAAACAACAACACAAGTGTTCTGTTTTTAATGTAAAAACTTCAATGCATGATGATAGCACTGTATATGCTATGAGACTGGATCCTTTTTCTCATTGAGTTTATTTACATCATTTACAATTCTTTTCCACTTGTCTTTTGGTGGCCCTGGCTTCTCTGTTAACCTGTATCAGAAGAAATCAATCATCCAAAGGAGATGCAGAGGTTTATATCAACACAGTTTCCCAGTCACTCGGTTACTTAGCTCAAGGAAACCACCAAAAGGTAGTCCTTTTTTAAATAAATCTGAATGAGTGTAAATAAAGACCTGAATCTTTAAGGTCAATGTGAGGAACATATTTATTTACTTCTCTGTGTTTGTTGTTGTACTGTTTTGATTTTTCTTTTTAACCCAAACTGTGAAGAAAGCACTGATGTCTTTATTCAAAGGAGCATTTGTAAGTCCTGTATTTCTCAGCTCTGCTGGAACAGACAGTTGTCTTTTTGTTGCTGTCTAGATGGAAATATAAAAGAAGAGTCTCATGGAAGGGATGGGCAGGACCCAAGTGGTGAGAGGGGCCAAAGTCAAAGACGATGGAAAAGAAGGGAATCACACTGGTGGTCACGCTTTCAGGTGTGAGCAATGGCTGGAATTGTAGCAGTAATTGCCTTGTCTTCAGGCAGTAAATACTAAAATGTTGCTTTATGGGACTTGTAAAGTAAAATATATTTTTAATTTTGTTCATTAGAGCAAGTATAAATTATAGCCTTTTGTGAGCATCCTCGGGCCTTTTCAACTACACATGCTCATATTTTTAATTAGCATTGAAATTTAATGGATTATGATCAAAATTGTGTATATAAATGAATGATTATAGGCTCATCTATTAGACTTTCAAATGTCAAATTCTTTAAAAATGGTCACACTCCACTGCTAAAAAGGGACTTTTATGGCCAGTATAATTCAGTGTCAGGGTGTTGTTTTCAGTGGAAATCAATCTTATATAGTCTGTTGCCGTCCTCGCTCTCACAACATTTCTTTATCTTACAGGATAATTTTCCCTTTGATGATAAAACAGTTCAGAACCTGGCAGCTGGTGCAGCAGGCATGGCGTCAGCTTTCTTGTACTTTTACTTTAGAGAAACAGGGGTCCAGATCTCCTGGAAGGATTTTGTGCATCTCTACCTGAGCAGAGGCTTGGTGAGAGGCAGAAATTGTTTTCATTCTGGTGTCTTCCTAATGTCCGCGTCTCCATGCTTGTGTTTGCAACCATGTGAACAAATGATTCCTTGTGCTCTCCTCCCAGGTGGGCCATTTAGAGGTTGTCAACAAACAGTACGTCAAAGTATTTCCCGCCCCTGGTGTGAACACGTCAGAAGTGGTTAGTTTCATTAATATGCTGCATGCCCCAGTGTGCGATCCCAGCGTCTAATGCAGAGTGAATGTATTTAGTTTAACTGTTAAACTGGTGATGAGAATCAACTGAAATACACAACTCAGCAGTCAGCATCTTTATATTTGGCACATAACTGCCTTGCTTTTAATTTTCTCACAGTTTTCCCTTAGCAGTTGTTTTCTTTCTAAATAAACCTTCCTAAACTGAATCGGTTTATTTGCAGCAGGCATTTGACTGATTACAGCAGGAAAATCACATGAGGAACAAATGTTATTCTCACAATGCTGTCTATCTATGAATACTGTTGCTAGTTTCTCTCCTCCCCTGCTTGATAAAGGTAGCGTGCCTCCCCTGAGGGGCTGCAATCCAGTTGCAGAGCCAATCAACATGCAGAAAGAGCAGATAACCATATATTACATGCTGTTGTCTTTCTATGTTTCAGAACTATTTGTGGTTCAATATTGGCAGTGCAGACTCGTTTGAGCATAACCTTGAGCTGGCACAGCAGGAAATAGGTCTGGACTCCACTCAGAAAGTACCTGTACTCTACAGCAGTGAACGTGATGGGTGAGAACGTACAGCAGCTTCACTTTATTTATATTGAATTAGGTTATTTGAATCCATGGCCTAAATGAGGTTTTTCTCTTCCCATAGGACTCTGTTTTTTAGAGTTCTCCCAACCTTACTTGTGGTTGGATTTTTACTTTTTGCAACACAACGGGGACCAATGGCAGGAGGATTTGGCGGTAGGGGGAAAGGAAGCCCCTTCGGCATAAGTGAATCCAAAGCCAGGATAGTTAAAAACAACATCAGTGTGGGTTTTAGTGATGTTGCAGGGTGTGAGGAGGCCAAACTTGATATCTTAGAGTTTATCAACTTCCTGAAGAGCCCACGTCAGTATCATGACCTGGGTGCCAAGATCCCTAAGGTGTGTCAACAAATTAATTATTGTTTTTGAAATTCAGCACTGGGACGAGCACCTCCTGAAGACAGAAAATGCATTAAATGTCACAGTAACATGTTACTCCTTTGTTTTCAGGGTGCAGTGTTATGGGGTCCACCTGGAACTGGGAAGACTTTGCTAGCTAAGGCCACTGCAGGAGAGGCCAGCGTTCCTTTCATTACAGTCAACGGCTCGGAGTTCCAGGAAATGTTTGTTGGTGTGGGTCCAGCAAGGGTCAGTACCGAGCTGAATTATCTGACTCTCAGGGAGTCTGAAAGCTAATTGATTGGCCACATGCATGTCATGCTCCAGTTTGGCCACATTATCTGCAAACACAGCCGTTCACTGAATTACTTGTTCTTGTATGATGGTAAAAATATATATACTTTCTACTTTTGGATCTTTTGGCAATGTCAAGTATTTGTCTAGTAATAAATGTATCTTTTCTGGTCTTTTATTAGATAAGAGATTTGTTTGCAACAGCTCGAAGAAATGCTCCTTGCATTCTTTTCATTGACGAGATTGATGCAATCGGCAGAAAACGAGGCAAAGAAAACTTTGCTGATGAGGGTGAACGAGAGAACACCCTCAACCAGCTGCTTGTGGAAATGGATGGTGGGCAGTTCTGACTTTTCCTTCACCGTTTAAGCCTCTTTCTCATTTCTGATGCCATTTCCTCTAAATATTTTTGTCACTGCAGGATTCAACAGCAGCACTAACATAGTGGTTTTAGCTGCAACAAATCGGGCTGATATCCTGGATCCAGCATTGATGAGGCCTGGACGCTTTGATCGACATGTATACATAGGTAAGGTGTAAGTATCAATCTGAGGTCTGTGTACTTCTTCTGCAATCTGTTCTGTTGTTACATCTCAGTTACCTCTTATGCAGTCTATAAATGTAAAATCATTATTTCTATGTTCATTAACATACATTTAAAATTTCAGTTTATTTGGAGACTCTTGATGTCTGACAAACTCACTTTTACTTTTGCTGTGAAGAAGTTTATGTTCTGGGCTTCTCTGTTTATCATTCCACATTAAAGCATGAATTTGTTACCACAGTTCTCCTGCACACCAGAAACTATGCAACAAATGCAATTCACTGGCTCTGGTGTGCGTGCAAGCCCAGATTTAACTTTGTTAGATTTCCCCTGCTTTAGATGAAGTGCTAAGTTTGACATTATTGAGACTCATATTTTGTACATACTGCATGTTTCTTCCTGCCTGTTTATGTCATTAAAAGCATGTGTTGCATAATGTTTGCTTTTATCTTCGCTTAATTTGATATTTCCTGCCTGCTAAGATTTAATTTTCCTGACACCAGGACTACAGGGTGGGTGGCCAGACCAGTTTTCTCTGACAAAGAAAACAAGGTTATAATGAGAAAGCTGTTTTCCTATAAAGGAAGGATTAGATAACTGGAGGCCAACATGAGGGATGGAACATATTGCTTCTCATTTCCCTGTTATTGTCTGTTCCCTTTCCTTCTGTCTGTGTACATTGTCTTATGTAAACAGATGACAGCAAGATGGCATTGCTTAAAAACATCACATTGCTAATTGGTTTAATGAGCAATTAGTTATGTAACTTGGTATATCAGCAGACCACAAGCCAAGTTTGGCTGCTGCTTCAGGACTCGATTGTATTGGATCCTTCCAGAGTTTCCAGACTACTCATATATTTAAAGAGCTTTCAGTGATAAAGTAAATGAGACTGACTTTCTGGCTTTAACTGCAAATTAAAACACTTCTCCCCTAGTAAGAGTTAACGCTTCTGTACTGAAACATTCAAGGAAATGCATTGCTGGTTTAGAACTTGCTCTGTCTTTCAACTGACTGCAAGCCTCTAAAAAAAAATAAGAAAAAAAAAGACTTTTAAAGTTTCTACAAACAATTCTAATTTGGCTTGAACTATTTTTGCAGTTGCTAATTGTGCAGCTGCAATGCAGGAGAAGACAAAGTATCTGTCAACATCAGTTGAATAAGCTTTTGTAAGGTCTGTACAGTACGTAGTAATACAGTACATACAGTACATAGGTGCAACAGTTTATTGAAGAATGTGCAAACATACATGCAGATACTGTATACAGTGAACCTCGCTATAACCCGCTTCACTTTTCGCGGCCTCACTGTTTCACAGATTTTTTTAGTGCAGTTTTTTATGCTTTTTTTTTTTTTTTTTTTACAGTGTATGAATGTGCAGAATTTGTTCGGCTTGGCAAATATACATGTTTGCAAATTTTCCCCATGACAAAACCCACAATGTCGACGAAACGTTCTGCATCGACAAAGGCACCTGCAGACGTGCCAAAAAGGCAGAGGGAGATGCTAACTATCGCAGAAAAAGTTAAACATGCTAAAGGAAGGTAGAAGCTACGTGGCTGTAGGGCGCCATTACGGAATACATGAATCTTAAAATTATTATTTTACAGTATTTCTAAAAACTATCATAGTTACAGTGGTGTGAAAAAGTGTTTGCCCCCTTCCTCATTTCCTGTTTTTTTGCATGTTTGTCACACTTAAGTGTTTCGGAACATCAAACCAATTTAAACAATAGTCAAGGACAACACAAGTAAACACAAAATGCAATTTGTAAATGAAGGTGTTTATTATTAAAGGTGAAAAAAAATCCAAACCATCATGGCCCTGTGTGAAAAAGTGATTGCCCCCCTTGTTAAAACATACTATAACTGTGGTTTTTCACACCTGAGTTCAATTTCTCTAGCCACACCCAGGCCTGATTATTGCCACACCTGTTCTCAATCAAGACATCACTTAAATAGGAGCTGCCTGACCCAGTAAGGTCCACCAGAAGATCCTTAAAAGCTACACATCATGCCGAGATCCAAAGAAATTCAGGAACAATTGAGATAGAAAGTAATTGAGATATATCAGTCTGGAAAGGGTTATAAAGCCATTTCCAAAGCTTTGGGAATCCAGCGAACCACAGTGAGAGCCATTATCCACAAATGGCGAAGACATGGAACAGTGGTGAACCTTCCCAGGAGTGGCCGGCCGCCCAAAATTACCCCAAGAGCGCAGTGACGACTCATCCAAGAGGTCACAAAAGACCCCACAACAACGTCCAAAGAACTGCAGGCCTCACTTGCCTCAGTTAAGGTCAGCGTTCATGCCTCCGCCATCAGAAAAAGACTGGGCAAAAATGGCCTGCATGGCAGAGTTCCAAGGAGAAAACCACTGCTGAGCAAAAAGAACATTAAAGCTCATCTCAATTTTTCCAAAACACATCTTGATGATCCCCAAGACTTTTGGGAAAACATTCTGTGGACCGATGAGACAAAAGTGGAACTCTTTGGAAGGTGTGTGTCCCATTACATCTGGCGTAAAAGGAACACTGCATTTCAGAAAAAGAACATTATACCAACAGTAAAATATGGTGGTGGTAGTGTGATGGTCTGGGGCTGTTTTGCTGCGTCAGGACCTGGAAGACTTGCTGTGATAAATGGAACTATGAATTCTGCTGTCTACCAAGAGATCCTGAAGGAGAATGTCCGACCATCTGTTCGTGTACTCAAGCTGAAACGAACTTGGGTTCTGCAGCAGGACAATGATCCTAAACACACCAGCAAGTCCACCACTGAATGGCTGAAGAAAAACAAAATGAAGACTTTGGAGTGGCCTAGCCGAAGTCCTGACCTGAATCCTATTGAGATGTTGTGGTATGACCTTAAAAAGGCCGTTCATGCTCGGAAACCCTCTAATGTAACTGAATTAGGACAATTCTGCAAAGATGAGTGGGCCAAAATTCCTCCAGAACGCTGTAAAAGCCTCATTGCAAGTTATCGCAAACGCTTGGTTGCAGTTGTTGCTGCTAAGGGTGGCCCAACCAGTTATTAGGTTTAGGGGGCAATCACTTTTTCACACAGGGCCATGATGGTTTGGATTTTTTTTCACCTTTAATAATAAACACCTTCATTTACAAATTGCATTTTGTGTTTACTTGTGTTGTCCTTGACTATTGTTTAAATTGGTTTGATGTTCCGAAACACTTAAGTGTGACAAACATGCAAAAAAACAGGAAATGAGGAAGGGGGCAAACACTTTTTCACACCACTGTATCTGTAAGAAAACATTTCTATTTTTAATTTCTTAAACAAATGCTTGGGCCTGAAAACAGTTTTTGATCTTTGGTTTCGTTCTATAGTACTGTATCATAATTGTAAAAAATAAAGCTGACTACTTCGTGGATTTCGCCTATCGCGGGTTATTTTGGAACGTAAGCCCCGCGATAAACGAGGGTTCACTGTATAAGGCAAAACAGAGTTTATACATTTTTAACCAGCTTGAAAGTCAATATTTGGTATGACCACCTTTATTCTGCATCACAGGCTGAACTGTTTCAGGCAGCTTTCTTGTCATTTCTTCTAGTCTTCAGGAACAGTTCTCCAGGCTTCTTGAAGGACATTCGGAACTCTTCTTTGGATGTTGGCTGCATTTTGTTCCGTTCTCATTCAGGATGATCCCACACTGCTTCTATAATGTTGAAGTCCGGTATTTTTTTTATTGGCAGTGTGTTTGGGATCATTGTCATGCTGAAAATGAATCCCTTTTCCAGTGGGTATTGCATGGTGAATCAGAATTTAATGGTGCCTTTCTGGATTCATAATTTTATGAATTTTATCCAGCTCTCCAACGTCAGGTCTCTCTCCTGACCTCTTTCTTACATATCAAGGACCACTGGAACCAAAACCTTGACATTTTGATTTATCATTCCTTAAAGATCTGTTGGCACTGGTTTTCAGTCCAGTTCTTGTGTAATCTAGCATATGTCAACCTCTTCTCCCAGTTTTCCATCCTTACGAATGGCTTCTTGACAGCCACCCTTCCACTGAGATCATTTCTGATGTGGCTTTGGTGAACTGTAGATGGATCAACTGAAGGGCCAGATGTATCTCTCAGATCCTGTGTCAGGTCTTTGCTGGACATCCTGGAGATGTATTGCTTAGGATCACTTTAGAAAAGGCTATTTGGAAGCAAAATATAAAGGAATTAGGGATCAAGACTTTTAAACAGTACTGTATATGTGACAGAATTTGAGGCAGTGATTTACTGATGAATTGTAAAGACCTTGGTCTTCTTTTCTGTTTTCTGCAGGTCCTCCAGATTTAAAAGGCAGGGCATCAGTCTTTAAGGTGCATTTAAGACCTCTAAAGTTGGACTCCAGTATAGATGTAGAGAATCTGGCCAGTAATCTTGCTGCTTTAACCCCAGAATTTACTGGTAAGAACAGGACATGTGTGTTCATGATCACTGAATCCACAACAAATCTGAAAAAAGAAAATCATGCGGTTTCTGCTTCTTCTGCTTTAATTGCGTCACAGTCTAAGTTATTTATGACTTCTCTGTGTGTGTCTAAGGGGCTGACATTGCAAATGTGTGTAATGAGGCAGCTCTAATAGCTGCACGTCATCTCAGCCAGTGCATCAGTACTAATCACTTTGAGTGCGCAGTTGAAAGGGTGATTGGAGGTGAGTTAAACAGCACAATTATGCACTTCAAAATAAACCAAAATAAACTGATAGTAATTATGTGAACCTTTCCATAACAACTTTATTGTTTAGATAAATAGAATGACTATTGGTCAGTGGTTATGTACCTTCACTTATAAAAGCAGTGGTCTCAAAGTTTTTCCTCAGGTAGTTAAAATTATTTTATGTTAATTCATTAACCTGACATTAATGTTATTATTTGAGCAATTTATTTTCAGGATGCTAATGTAATTTTATCATTTTAGTTTGTAGCTTGGTAGTTTGGTAATATGTCCATCTTGCTCTCAGGTCTAGAGAAAAGGGCTCAGGTACTGCAGCTTCCAGAAAAAACAACTCTGGCATATCATGAAGCCGGGCATGCTGTCACTGGGTGGTTCCTTGAACATGCAGACCCACTTTTTAAGGTATTCTTTGCATTTCCCACTTTCTCTCTGCAGTCAAATTACCATTTACCATACTAAGTATAGTGATTAGATAATTATAGATTGATTATAATGTACTCCATCAGGTGTCACTTGTTCCTAGAGGGAAAGGTTTGGGCTACGCGCAGTATCTTCCTAAGGAGCAGTACTTATTCACACAGGACCAGCTGTTTGACAGAATGTGCATGATGTTGGGTGGTCGAGTGGCTGAGCAGGTTTTCTTTTGTCAAATCACCACCGGGGCACAAGATGACCTCAGAAAAGTCACACAGTCTGCCTATGCACAGGTAATCGCCTCACTTCAGATCAAGCTTATCGTAGAAATTCTGGTGTCACCAAAGCAAAAAAATAAAACACATAACTGTCTGTGAGATTAAAATGACTCAGAGAAACTTTTAAGATTTTTACTGACTACAAATTTCTGGTTCCTTCATACAGCAGCCATTTCTCTTCATGTTTTAGGTTGTACACTTTGGAATGAATGGGGCAGTGGGTCAGGTTTCTTTTGACCTCTCTCAGTGGGGAAACCTCATAAGCGACAAACCCTTCAGTGAATCTACAGCCCAGCTTATAGACCGGGAAGTTCGCTCACTCATAGATGCTGCCTTCCAACGAACACTTGAGCTCATAATCGACAAGAAGGAAGTTGTGGAGAAGGTGTGAACTTTTTTGACTTTGTAGTGAGTGTTTCATAGACGGGTAAAGTAAAGCAGCACACTGGAGAGGATGATGCTGCAAGTGGTTTCTCATTTGTGCATGACTCAAGTGAACTTTTTTCAAACCTGTTATGTATTTGGAGCATGAAAAAATCTGTATTTTATTGACTAAAAAACTTGGTTATATAATGCAGGTGGCAAAGCGTCTTCTAGACAAAGAGATTCTAGACAGAGCTGACATGGTGGAACTGCTAGGACCTCGCCCCTTTCAAGAGAAGACCTCATATTAAGATTTTGTTGAAGGGTTGGGGAAACCTGAAGAAGGCATTTCTTCACCCGAAGGACTAACAGACTGGAAAAAGAACAGAGGAAATGGAAGCCAAATGAAAAACAAATCAGCCCTTTACCTGTAGATTGTCCTCACGGTTGTTTCTCATGTGCAGCACCATCTGGTCGGTTAGTGACAGTCTCAGGACAAAAGATGATGTGTTGCCCAGGTCTTTGTGCAATTTTTTTCAATTGTAGCTTGTATATGAAGGTGCACTTTGTTGCTGTCCTTGCCTTATATATGTTTTCCTCCACACTGTGGAATTCCCTAAGTGCAATATTGCTGATAAAACTTACCATGAATAATTAGAATACCACATTATTAGAAGGGAATAAGCCTTCATCCTGTGTTGTTAGCAGCAGCAGGGATCCTTGTGTTAAGTTTTATTCTGAGGCTTGTATTTTCATACAGTTTTAAACATAGCGGCTTATATATGTGGTACAAATTTCTACAAATAAATACGTGATATATATTTGTAGAAACGCATTTTCCCTCAGTGGGGAGACAATGATTTCTATTCTATTGTATTTTATGTAATATGTTTAACTCTTCAGATCTATTTGATTGTATTGGTGACTGTTTTATATTTTAGTCTTTCTGCAGGTTTTGTCTACTGCTGATCTGGCCCTTTATCAGTAAAGGTAATTATTAGAAGTCGTGTTGTATTGTCATTTTCTCTCTGCACACACAGTTCCAGCTGCCAGGGTGAGAGTATATATATATATATATATATATATATATACATATATATATATACACACACACACACTAATTATTACTTGAAACTATGCCTTCCAATTTGAAAAGTTTGAAAGTGGATACTTTTCACATTTTCGCCCGGATTCCCAGTAATGGTGAGCCAGCACCACACTGGTGCTATAATAATAATCATTCAAATTCTTTGGACATCCAAGGATTGAAGATATTTAGTTAGTTTATGTTTGAACTTAAATAATTGAAAACTGGAGTTATAAAGTTTTAACGAGGAAGGCCATAATTGTATAAAAATAATAAATAACTGTCTGAGACTGGGCTCGGGAGTTGCCATAGTTTCCTTGCTATTTAGAGATCACACTGTCTGCAGTGAACAGATCTGTAGACTTGTTCGTAACTAAAGACTTGTATGAAATAAGTGATTGCGGGAGTGCTTGCTGTTCACAGCATACAACACAGAACGGGTCTCCTCCACACTGCAGTAACTACATAAGTCACACAGTAACTTGTACTCTTTTATTTCAATTTGTTTTTCTTTCTACCGTCCCAGTGTCACTTTTAATCCACTGTGTCACAGCATTCAGAATTATTGGCACTCTTGGTATAGACAAGCTGAACATGTGACAAACAAATCAAGTAATCAGCTATTCCATTTGCTGACGAGGATAAGAAATAGTGCATCCGTAGTTAAATTGACCTTTTGAGAGATGGTTATTAAATTTTTGGCACTTTGTTGTGGTTTTGACATCCATGCAAATCCACCTATAGTGAGATTTGACCTTCATTTTTAACTGCTTCAAGTGTAACTCATCTTGTTAATGCATGTCTCGGTAAAACTTAACTAATCTTGGATTGCTTCATGCTAGTAGCAGCAATTGTGGCAAAGAATTTTTTCATAATGGTAAGGGAAAATGAGCAAGTTTTGCAAAAACAAATTTGAGTATGGGAAAGTATATTGCATACAGCTGCTACTTGGTCTCTTTATCTTACTGAGTCATCTGCACCAAATGCCAATAATTCTGCAGGGCACCGTACATACAGTTCAGTGAAGAAGTGCATTATTTTTCTTAAGCATTTTAAAACAACAACACATTCTTCATTAGGATTAAGAAGAAGTGATGGATAGAACTGAGCCTCACAAAAACCAATGTCCTCTGCTTGACTTGTCTTACTTCAAGGCAATACAGAAAAAAACCTCAATAGGAAATTGGTGTGATGTTTTATTTTATTTTTTTTAAATGGCTGATCAATGATTTATCTTGTGACGTGGTAATTCAGTGAATCTCAATGCCATCTGAGCATCACATGAAAGGTCTAGCTTCACGCTGTG
Source organism: Pterophyllum scalare (assembly GCA_024447675.2). Classification (NCBI taxonomy): domain Eukaryota; kingdom Metazoa; phylum Chordata; class Actinopteri; order Cichliformes; family Cichlidae; genus Pterophyllum; species Pterophyllum scalare. Next base: position 21,900 of record JAMQGT020014517.1, read on the forward strand.
TATAATTCAGTGTCAATCTCACTGTGCAAGCCCACCCTGTGAGGCTGAAAGGATAAAAGTGCTATTATTCTGCTGACCTAGTACCCTGTCTGTCAACCAATAAACAAAGGCTAAAATCTGGCAGCTCAGAGTGCACTAAGAACCTTTTGCTTGAGCAAGGCAATGATTGCATGTGTTTGTGAGTGTGGGAGAGACTGGGACAGGGAGAGAAGAAAGTGTGAGTGTGCACATTGCACATCTCCACATCTTTAGTTGGTGTACAGAGCACAGTGTCCAGAGTTCAGCCCGAACTCGCCAGCACCATGTAAGATTATGTGAGAGCACGGTGGCAGAACGATGGATCTTGGTCCACTTCGTGTGACCACTCTGGCTGTGTGTCTGGCTCTGGGTTTTTTTCCTCTCTCTGTGAGCTGGTTGGTTCATGTCGAATATCATGGTTGCTTTGGCCTTTCCAGCTTCATTAAGGGCTCTGTGGTGTCTGAGTCACTGTGGTGCTTTCTCTCTCGTGGAGGCTCAACTTTGCTGCATCGTGTCCACGAGGGGGAGCGCATGTACCCACCTCTGGGAAGCATAGGCTGGTGGGAACCTGAGAATTAAACACAGGACAGCCTGTTACGAAGACGAATCCAAAGTCTTTGCCAATAAAAATACAGATGCAGTTTTTTGTTACATGGAAACCAATATTTCTGTCATGTTTGAGCTTAAAAATACAACTGTCTTCATGTTTACTGGCATTTGCATACATAGCTTTGCACCAGCTAAAACCATATCTGAAACTCAGCACTAAAGGAACAACCGAAACCTTACAGGTTACAGTTGCTGCTTGCTTTTCTCTCAGCCATGAAATCCTTTAATCCATGCTTGGACACACAACCTGTGCATACCAGCTCTGTAAAGCAGTCAGGATTTTTGTTCATTCAAGACTATCATGAAAACAATAGCTGCACTTTTCAGGATTGTTATACCGTTTTTCCAATTTTAGCATCTTAAGTAATCCAAGGAATTACGAGTGTTGCTCATTCCAAAAGCTGTTTTCTCTTTGCATAAACTATTAAATAATATATAATTCCATTAATTATATTTCTGCTGTAACTTGTAACAACTTGTCCATTTTATATCAACTGCTTCTTTTCTTTTTCTTTTTTTTAAAATATTAACGATACAAAGATTATTCCATTTCACACCACTTGGTGGCAATGTTGCACCTACCAGGAAGACAACAACAAAGCAATTGAGGAGAATGGTAGACTGAAAAAAAAAGATGATAATTGACCATATTTCATCATCCATATCTGCCTCATGTTAGGTCTGCTAAGTATATACATCTCCCTAAAGCCACATCCACATCCCCACATTAGTGAGGGAGAAACAAGGGTGTGTGTGTGTGTGTGTGTGTGTGTGTGTGTATGTGTATTGATCTAACTTGATTGATGGCTTCTCCACTGGGTTTTAATTAGAGAGACAACAACCTTGTGAGCATGAGGAAGGGGTCTGCTGACAAGCAGCTGATGGCTGTAGTTGTGTTCAAGTGGTTCTAAAAAGGTTTGTCTGCAATATGTCTGGTATATAGATATGTAGCTGTGTTCTGCACACAGTAAATCTGATCTGCATTCCTTGTGCGCTCAGATTTCTCTTTACACCTGGCATCAACACAATGAAAAGGCTGAAGACGACGAATTCAGGGAAAGTTGAAAGATACACAGAGAATAACGCACAACAATGCTTCTTCAACACAAGATTCTGCTACATGTGTGACGGCACAGAGAAGGCAGATGTAGCAGAACACCAAATTTGTAGAGTTTGAGAGAATGTTTGTCTTTTTAAAGACATTTAAGTTTGGGGTTTTTTTTGTATTCTGTGGTTGCTAATTTCAGCACAGCTAAGCAGTGTTTGGGAACTAGGGCAAGAATTTATCCAAAAAAAAAAAAATCTGTATAGTTATTAAAAGCCCTAAAGGCAATGAGTTCAGCTGAAATGTGCCAAAGTAAATTTATAACCATGTTTATAGTGGGTCTATAAAAAGTCAAACAGGGCTTCTAAAATTTGAATTATCACTAGATAGAAAGCTGTCATTGCAGTCTTTGCACATTTAAATGTAATGCATCAAAACCCAAGCTGTGACATCACTGCAAGTTTTGTGTCTTTTAAGAACACCTCCTTTGACCTGACTGATCTGGGTGTGGCTTGCGTAATTTTTGCTGCTGTGCCTGTTGCGTTTCCACTGTACTGCACATCATCACCAAAGGATCCAAGAAGGACACTGTCCCTTCACTGAATAAAATAATTAACCCACAACTCCTGATATTTTAATATATAACAAAAACAATGCAAAGAGCCATAGTGTTAAATGCGTCACTGTTTCAAAGAATAGGAGGCCAAAGCTACATCTGTTTTTGTTTTCCACGGAGGCATAAACTTTATGGTTCATCAGGCTTATCTGAGAGAACAAAGAGCAAATCCACTGGATCTATCAGGCTTTTGTTGAGTGTCTCTGGAGCTGCTCTAGAACGAGATGCTTGATGAAACAGTAACTGTAGCTATGAAGTTCAGCGTATTAGGTTTGACAATTTTCAATAAAATCAGAAAGAGAGGAGCATTTAAAACGATAAAAGGGTAAACACACAAAGCAGACAGCACAGAAAAGAAAACAAACACACCACAGACATATTTAATTAATATGAAAGAGGAGTTGCACAGATTATGATAAGTGCTAAAATCCCTTTTGAAGGACCAGGCCTCATTTCCAGCAGGGCAAAGTGAATTATTTAGGAACCTACATTTAGCTTGAACTTGGTCACCCATCTTTTGCTCCCCTCCTCTTCTCTCCATCCTTTAACCACTTCCTTAGCTCCTACATACGCTCAGCAGTTTCCCGTGGAGGCTTATGCTAACGCAGCACAACTCGGCGCTATCTGACCCACATTTGCAATGCAAACTTCAACAGAAAATAATTAAATCTAAGTCTCACCCTGAGGTCACCAATGACTTTATGGGGGCAAACTCTACATCCTTTAGCATGGTTCAGTTTGCAATACGGAACTGAACACTTTCAGCTGGACTGTTTTTAGGGAATTCTAGAAACAAACACATTGGTCCTCACACTGGGCCGTTTGGATAATTGCTGCTGTCATTTTCTAGCCACTGTATTTATTAAATAATTAGGCTAAATTTGTTTAAATATATGTAATTAAATATACATCGCTGCATGGGTTAATAAAGTTATTCCTACAAAATGTTATATTGATAAACAAATTAACAAATCAGCCATCTGTTTAATTTGATACAATTTTATCCAAAAACTCCATGCATTGTTTGCACATTGCTTGGCTCCACAAAATATTGTTGTATAAATGATGTATGCAGTGTAACCTACTGGAAGCTATACTTTTATTTCCTTAGCTGATCCCATTTTAAGATTTCTGTGTAGAGTTTTCCAAAACAAAAAACAAAAAAAACAATGCAAATAACACCTTGCACATAACTGCACACAGCCCTGATTTATTATAAAAATACCGAAAATATAAGTTAGAAACAGTTGTTTTACGTGTCTCATGATAATGAGACTTTCAGAAAATCTTGGCCCTGTGGCCAGAACACTTACTGGTTGCATCCATGTGAAATTGCTATCCTTCCTCTATGCAAGCCATAACTGAGGCAGACATGAAGACTGGGAATAGCAATGAAGACAACCCAAAAGTGAAGAGGAGGAGGATTGTTACAGGTAGAGTTGTTTTTTTTTAAGAAACGCACAGCACCGAATGAAGCAGTTTACGTCAAAAGGTTAAAATCTTCAGACGAGTAGCTGCTGCATTCGCAGATGACTGAGCTATTTTTATTCATGATGATTATGCAGCTAAAAAGGCACAAGTGAATAAAACTCTACTTGATTAGTTAAAAAAACAAACAAACCTTCAATCACTTATTGTGTGCTAACATTTAATCATTGGAGGGATTTTATTTTCTCAAAGATCTAAGGGTTGTGTATCATTAACAGCAGGATGCTGAGCGGCAGCCATAACAACAGCTGGTCAAATCTCTCCACACTCAGGCACTTCAATGCCTGAGTGTGGAGAGAAATATTAAAATAGGATTTATTCTGTTTTATTGACTGCAGTGTCGATTTTTCTTTAAAATATCAACCTTTCTAATGAAATGGTATTTTTTACTGGTTTTTCTCTTTTATATGACTTGCATCAAACAACAGTTTAAGGGCATGCTGGGCTCCACATCTTGTAGACCAAATTTCGACATGGCAGACACCTGCTGTCGCGTGTTATGGAGTTTAGAGTAAGCACAGTCAAATCTTCTGAGCACCAAATTTCTCTTTTTCTTAATCCTTATAAATTCTCCTTCACACCTTTCCCTCCTGTCATACAGTTTTCCATCAAGGCAAAGCACGGAAAAGCGATTAGGAAAAGAAAATAATTTTTAGACAATTCAGCTGCACCCCAGGACAGTCTCAATTACCAGACAGTTGAGCAGCAGTTGACAAGTTGCTTGGCTGCTCCTTCTCCTGCACTTTTCAGCTACTAAAAGCAGTCGTGGCCTTTTACTAACAAGAGAAAACTTAATGTGATAGATTTGAAGAGAGCAGCTGTTCAACTGTCATACACATGTATAATTTTACTCACTCACTGTTCTGCTGTCCAAGCTGACCTGCGACTTATTATTGTGCCATTTTCAGCAGCAGCAGGCAGCAATTTTTAAAATGCTCTAAAGTCCACTGTAGTCCTGCTCTGCATCCAGCAGCAGGCAGAAAACAGAAAAACTAGCTGGTGAGCATAGAGGAGCATTTAACAGCTGAAGACAGCTGAAGACTCTGATACTATCCTAAGGAGCTAGCTGAGACCTACAACAGTGCTAAATGAAATTAGACTTAAATAAATGCAACTCCTAACAAATAATAAAGTTCTGTCATAAATACGGCGATAATGTGTGTCAGTACTGAGTCTACAAACTGCTTCACCCTGGATTTCAAATTTCCCAAAAACTGCTGGTTTAAGGAAATCTGTTGCATTTTTCCATCTAGCATAGCTGAGTTACTGCAGTAACTTCATAATCCAGGAACCATGAGAATACAGTTGTTACCATATCACTAGATACAGCACACAGAACAGAGTGGATAAGGTTTAAACAAAAAACAAAACAAAAAAAAAACCCCAAAGGAAAATGTTTATTTTTGGACAAAAGATGTTCCTCTGCAGTAACCAATGTATACCATCTCTAATTTAAATAAATGACTACAGAGCTGCAGACAGCAGTACAGGGTATATAGCACAGATCCCACTGGGACTATAACTCACACTTAACACACTGTGTCATGATATGGAACAGTAGCAATAAATAGAAAAGAGGAAAGGAACAGGATAATGCTGTTAAAGATGCAGGTGCCTGTAAGAGTGAGACGCACCATCACAGTTGATTCAAATAACAGAGTCAAACAACCCAGAGTTAACGCTTTGTGCTTATACATGTTCAGCCTTCTTCTGAGCTTGTTAAGTACTCTCAGTCAAACAAAGGACTGGTTAATGGCATGTAAAGTCACTTTTTTTTTTCTGGATTTGATTCATTTGTCTGATATGGGCTGAAGTGATGCAGTTCCAGCTCACCAGAATAAAATAATTCACATTTGTGATTAATCACCTTAATCTACATAAAATTGTTTCCTTTAACAGTTAGGCAATGTTAAAAAAAAAAAAATTAGTTAAACTGCCCCTTTTACTTAACTACTGTGACACTGTGAAATAGGTTTTTAATGAGTCTGTGAAGGAGTCACATGACATTTCAAATTGTTATAGCTCAGCAGGCCATTTTAGGACCCTGCTGGGCCATAATGATACAAACTGTCTCTTGCACACACATGGTCATGTTTCCATCACTTCAGAGGACCTTACATTGACTGGAGCAGGCCAGCTCCTGGAGTAGGCTTTTGTCTCCTGCTTACAATACTAACACTGATGGTCTGACTTGCCTTTGTCCTCAAAAGACTGTCAGATCAACACTGCATAAACAGGCTGATGTCCTCACAAAATGGGTAACAGAAGTACACATTCTCTGTCTCTCTTACACACACTTTTCCACCCCCACAAAATGATTTCTTCTTTACTTTTCACGCCCACAGTAACTAATCTGGGAAATGCTTCCCTCAACAATCAAATCACGTGACCAAAAACTACAGGGAAAAGGGCTGGAAAAAAAAATAATGTGCTTACAAAGGAGGTTGTTTGCAATGATTACTGTTAGCACTGGCATAAATTAAAATCTGTCCATGGGCCATGGAGTCCAAGATGTCTCAAGGAGATTGGAGGATAATCGATTTTTGTACGTACTGTTGTCTCAACAAACCTTGAGGAAATATACTGTACTCTGCAAAAGTCTTGAGCTACCCTTCATTATAGGAAAATGAGAAATAGGTGCAGCAATTTCTTGAAAAGTGTAAGCATAAATGAAGATATAGTATATAAAGCCAAAACTGAGTTTGTACAATTCTAATGAGCTTGAAAGCCAAGACCACCTTTTTCCTTCAACACACTCTGAACTCTCTTAGGCAGCTTTCTTTAAGTAGTCTTCAGGAACAGTTCCCCAGGCTTCTTGGCTGCCTTTCGTTCTATTCTGTCAAGATGATCCCACACTGCTTCCATAATGTTGAGGTCCGAACTCTGAGGAGGCCAATCTATGACTGATAGTGTTCCACTATGTGTTTTTCTATCCAGGCATGGTATCCAGGTATGCAGTGGCAGTGTGTTTGGGATCACTGTCATGCTGAAATAGGAAGCTGCTGCTACTTAGACCCTTTGCAGATGGTATTGCATATTAGATCAAAATCTGATGTTACATTCTAACAATTTTAACAAAACTGCCAACACCACTTGCTGAAATGCAGCCACAAACCATGACAGAGCCTCCAGTGAATGTGTACAGCCATCTGTAAAACACAGATGGCTGTACACATTCACTGCTATCCCTCTTCCCTGACCTTGTCTGTAAATAATGACAATTTAAACCAAAAAGTTTAAATCTGGATTCACATCAGACCTGTTGCTGGCAGAAGCCTGGAGAACTATTGCTCAAAACCACTTTGAAAAATTATAAGAAAATAAAAATAAATGAGGTGTGGCTCAAGAGTTTTGTACACTACTGTTCACCCAGTTCTACTTTCCTTTATGTTTTAATTATTTACGTTTATTGCAACACATATATCTAATCTTAACAAGCATTACCTGCTGGGGACTCATTGTGGTTCTCCTCATCAGAATCAGCGAAAACTTCAGCCAGTTCCTGGTCAGACATATCAGTGAGTTCAGTCAGATCCAGGAGGTCAAAGTGTACCTCTAAAGAAGACACACTGCTCAACGGTTCTATAAAGTGGAGAAAGAAAAACATCCTTTTAGTCTGGAGAGAAGTTGGGAGATTAAAATTAATCACTCATTTTTGCTGACAGTGCAGAAAGAAAGTGTCTCTTTAAAAGAAGTAGAAGATAAACTGAATATATTTGAAGAGCTCAAGTAAAGGGCTCTTAAATCTATTGTACTCATAATCGGATCAATAGCTGGCTCTTGCAGTACTATTGCAAAATCAATTTCTCTTCTGCTCTTGTATCCACTTTAATCTGTACACCTTGTAACGTACTCCATTACAGAAATATTTCACATACTGTAAATCTGTGTCTGATTTTGATGCTTCATTCCTCTCTCGGCATGACGCCTGTGTGTCGACTCAGGTGGTGACTGAAGAATTGAAACAAGAGCTCTGTGGAGATGATAACAGCCAGTTCTTCAATGCACTGCGATCTCCATTTTTTTTCTCCTTGGTGCGTTGCACCTGTTCTTTCTACACGAGTTTCTGAGTCCTTAGCAGGCCGTTGCCTCCACTGCTGCACACAACAGGGCGGTATTAACTTGTGGTGCGCATCAAAATGCCTGACTCAGCTTTCCAGTCAAGCAGCTTCCATTGGCGAGAGTTTAATGTAACGTTTGTAAGGTAATATTTATTCAAAGACCCACGCAACCTTTTATATAAAGAGCACCAAGAGAACATCTGCTTGTCTCAGCATTACCCAAGTTAGGAAACAATTATATGTAATAGAGCAGAACTAATCTATCATTACAATGAGAAAGATGTCTGCAGCGAGGCAGCTGGACGTGTGCTTACATTTCCTTTTCAATCAGTGGATGAAAGCCTGCCAAGCAATGTCTGAATGAAACACATCACTGGCTGGTTGTGGCGTGACTATGTAAAGAAACAATGGGTTCCATGACAGGTTGAGTGCTATTATTATCCTGCGCTGTTTGCACGCCATTTTCTGGACAGTTTAAGACATCGGTTCAGGCTGAAGAAGCAGAGCCCACTCTCCAGCCTGCTGTATGTTTGCCTGCTGCTATATTTCATTTAGTTTATCATGGTCCTGATAGAGAAAATATTGATTTATTAAAGACTATTTGTTATGCCAGGGAAGTAGCTGTGCAATTTTTTGAGATATAAGAGAAGCAATGAGCACCAGAAATCCCAGGACCCAAGAAGAATAAAAAAAATAAGGAAGCACTGACAAAGAGAGAATACAAATACAAGTAACTGAATATAGAAACCATTTGAACCATTTCATTAAAGGGGTTCAGTCAGCCAGCTTCCATTATCACACCATTAACCTCCACCACTAAAATTAAAGCAGCAGCCACAGAAAGACTCAGCAGACAACACTGAAAACTTTACATCCAAAGCTTGAAGGTTTTTATTTCTGCTGTCTGAGAGTGGTTTAAAATAAACACTAAAACGTGCAATAACTAAATAAAAAACTTATTTTAAATTATTGTTTTTTTTATACATCATCACTTTAAATTGATTCTTGAGCATGCTTGTGAATATATTTTACTTTTTCTGCAGGCAGGAAGGTGCTTGCTATAGTTATCACTCTTTTTAACTGCCTTTTGGGAGGTAAAAAGAAACCAGAGGCAGTGAAACATAAAGAAAACTGTGGGGGAGGAGATGAAGAAAGATGAGGGAGAGGCAGGGTGATGGGAGAAGAGAGTTGGGTAAGGAGCTAAATGTAAAACAATAAAATGGGTATGGAGGAGAAAAAAAAGGAGAAAATGAGACATTATATGAAACAACACCCTCTCCTTCCAGTTTCTGTCATTATTTTCAGCTGATTAGGGTTATTCCCATTCTATTGCACTCACTTTTAACTGCCTCTCCCCCATCACATTTTTTCCCTTTTCCACACCCTTTCTCCTTGAATAATTGATCAGTAGGTTTTTCAGTCGCAGACAGACACACTGAAACAACTGCCTCCAGTTCAAAAGCCAATCAGTGGCACTCCAAGATGTCAGAGGGGAGAGGGGGAGGACAAAAAAAACAAAGACCTAAAGCAGATGTAAAAGACAACCATTTCTTAGCCTGCAAATTCACATTCATTCATTTTGTCTCCTTCTTCGATTGCACTTTATTTTTTTCACATGAGTGCATGCTAAACATGATTTCTCATTTAGTTCAAGACAATATGACTATTGAGTGTTTTCCACTCTCTTCTCTTTGTGCAAGTATAAACGTACAGATGGGTTCAAATGAAGGAGTAAAAATAGGGAGAATGAGTAAGAGGGAGGGGCTCACATTTGGGAGAAGGGATAAGAGAGTAGAGTGGATGCACCTTGCATGCTGGATCTATATAATCCCCTTTCTTTCCTGGCTTATCAGGGCTCTGAGGTCACCAGTTCAGCCTGAGCAGATTGTAATAATGACTGAGACTTAATGGTGTGAATTAGACTGAGACAAGACTAACCAATTGATATATATATTATATATATATATATATATATATATATATTGCACTACTCTGCACATTTTATTATATTATATTTATTTTACTATTGTTTTTATATATAGTGTGTATATGTGTATATATGTCTTTTTAAACAGTAGCTGCAATGTAAATTTCGCTGAACGTTCAGTGACAATAAAGCAATCTAATCTACTCTACATACAAATACATATATATACACATATATATACACATATACACATACATACATATACATATATCTACACACATATATACACATACATATATACACATATATACACATACATATATATAAATACAGTTTAAAAAATATAGATTGTTTTCCATCATACATGTATATATTCTTTTCCTCACAGTAACTGAATATGCAGTCTATACATCATTCACAGTGTTATTCATAAACATGGTGTAATCTATTTTCTGTTGCACTGCTTGTTAATCAATAAATAAGGTGTCATTTCAGCGCACATAGCAAGGTGAGCATTTGATATAAAGATGAAATCCAAATTAAAATATGTCACACAAATATTCTTCAGTAGATCATATACAGCTCCCTGATGGAGACAAGTTAGCTGAAAAAGTTCTGTAGATAATGTGGGAAACGCAGTTATCACCACTTATGGAAATGAAATAATTTTTAAAAATCCAATAGCAAATGCTTGTTTTATATATAGTATGTCTTACCATACTTATGTGCTATGCTACTATCCATGAGAGCTCCTTTCACATTCAGTGATACAGCCTTAACACATACTTATTAAGGGTCTTGTATCCAGTTTGACTGTTCAGATGTCATAAGAAAGATCTAAACATTTACTTACATTTTTAGCCCTAAACCCCGGCCTCTGCAAAAGCCTATTAAACTTGGTGAGCTAAACCAGCACCCAACCTTTAATTACATTTATCTAAATATCTTTTCTTTACAGGATGTTTTTGCTTTTGAAGGACACAAGCTGAACCAAAATCCTAAATCCCTTTTGATCTTGCCCATGACTCCCAGTTTCAGTTATTAAAGAAACTCGCTTGGCAGTTGCCATAAATTTTTTCTTCTTTCCATCCATGCTATCAGAGTGCAATTGATTTACAGTGCAGTCTTCTTTGGGTTTGTATTTATTTGTGGATGAACCCCTACTGCAGGTTGTTTTTTTTGTTGTTAGTTTTGTTTTTTGCTTTTTCATACCACTTTAGTTCCTGTAAACCAAATGATCTTTTGTGGGATATTAAGATGTTTGATTTTTTTAGGCTGGACCTAAAAATAAATGTTGCAGATGACTTAAGAGCAAAGTGCAGCTCTAGGAGATTATTTCTTTCTGCACCATTTTTGGATGTAGTTTTGATGTGGTTCTTTAGCAGCGTAACTTTAACCTCTCTTGCCACATACTATTAGCTGAACTGCCAGGTAGCACGGTTATGTCATGGGTTACATTAAATCAGAGAGACACAGAAATTGGGCTCTGGATGAGCTGTCTCCCTGAAAAAGAGTTCAGTTTGTGAAGCAGAAAAAGGCTGCCTTGTCACCCATATAGCTCCTGTATTCGTCTCTGTGTTTTTGTGCCCTGGGAGTCTGGCACTTACAGGGAAGCCTCTGTATGAGACTGATGCACAATGGGTCTGTTCAGTCGAAGCTGTGTTCGACCAGAATATGCAAAACAGGCAGTAGTCATTCCATGGAATTTGAGACCTGCGAATATATACTCTTGTAATTCATAATTATATTTGTGAAGCAATGTATTAAAGCTCCACAGACATGAGTATGAGATTTATAATGTATTATGATATTCAATTTTATTTATATACCAACAAATCACAGCAACAGTCACCTCAAGGCACTTTATATCGTAAGGTAAAGACCCTACAGTAATACAGAGAAAACCCCAACAATCAACACAACACTCTATGAGCAAGCACTTGGCAACAGCAGGAAGGAAAAACTCCCTTTTAACAGGAAGAAACCTCTGGCAGAAACAGGCTCAGGGAGGGGCAGCCATTTGCAGCACTGCTGAAAGCCAGAGATTAATAATAACTAATGATTAAATGCAGAGTGGTGTATAAACACATAGAGAGCGAAAAAGAGTGAGTGAAAAAGAAATACCCAGTGCATCATGACAATCCCCCAGCAGCCTCGGCTTATTACAGTGTAACTAAGGGAGGGTTTGGGGTCACCTGATCCAACCCTAATTATAAGCTTTATTAAAAAGGAAAGTTTTAAGCCTATTCTTAAAAAGAGAGAGGATGTCTGTCTCCCAAATCCAGACTGGGAACTGGTTCCACAGAAGATGGGCCTGAAAGCTGAAGGCTCTGCCTCCCATTCTACTCTTAAGTATCCTAGGAACCACAAGTAAGCCAACAGTCTGAGAGCAAAGTTCTCTATTGGAGTGATATGGTACTATGAGGTCTTTAGGATGAGATGGGACCTGATTATTCAAGCCCTTGTTTGAGAAGGATTTTAAATTAAATTCTGGATCCAACAGGGAGTCAGCGAAGAAAAGCTAATATGGGAGAAATATGATCTCTCTTTCTAGTCCCTGTCAGTACTCTCACTGCAGCATTTTGGATCAACTGAAGGGTTTTCAAGGAGTTTTTAGGACACCTTGATAGTAATGAATTGCAATAGTCCAGCTGCAAAGTAATAAATGCATGAACTAGTTTTTCTGCATTACTCTGAGATAAGATGGTTCTAGTTTTAGAGATATTGCACAAATGCAAGAAAGCAGTCCTACATATTTGCTTAATATGTGCATTGAAGCACATATCCTGGTCAAAATGACTCCCAAGATTTCTCACAGTGTTACTGAAGGCCAAGGCAATGCCATCCAGAGTAAGTATCTGGTTAGACACCATGTTTCTAATATTTTTAGGGCTGAGTACAATAACCTCAGTTTTATCTGAATTTAAAAGCAGGGAATTAGAGGTCATCCAGGTCTTTATGTTTAAGACATTCCTGTAGTTTAACTAATTGGTGAGTGTCATCTGGTTTCATGGATAGATAAAGCTGGGTATCATCTGCATAGCAATTAAAATGTATGCTATGCCTTGCAATAATCCTGCCATAAGGAAGCATATATAATGTAAATAGAGTTGGTCCTAGTACAGAACCCTCTTGAACTCCATAATTAACCTTAGTATATGAAGAAGACTCCCCATTTACATGAACAAATTGAAGTCTATTAGATAAATATGATTTATTATAATACCTACAGCATGCTCTAATCTCTGTAGTAAAATATGGTCAATAGTATTGAATGCAGCACTGAGGCCTAGCAGGACAAACACAGCAATTAGTCCACTGTCTGAGGGTATAAAAAGTCAATTTGTGATTTTGTGATATTCACTAATGCGGTTTCTGTACTGTGATGAATTCTGAAACCTGGGTGAAACTCTTCAAATAAACGATTCCTCTGCAGATGATCAGTTAACTGTTTCACAATGACTATTTCAGAATTTTTGAGATAAAAAGAAGGTTGGAGACTGGTCTATAATTTACTAAGACAGCTGGGTCAAGTGACAGCTTTTTAAGTAATGATTTAACTACAGCCACCTTAAAGGCCATTTTTAAACTGCTTAAAATGGGGGCACTATTGTAATGATTTCTTTGAATCCCTTCGCACTGCCATAAACTGAGTGAATTGGATAGGGACTATCTTGAATCAGACCCAACTCTTCAAGAGAGTTACGGATGCAATCAAGTCCCTTTCATCCGGCAAAACAGCCGGGCCTGATGGCTTTGGCTCTGATTTTTATAATTAGTTTTGTGACCTTCTTGCACCACTTTTACTCAGGATGATGTCTAATTCAAAAAAGGATGGAAAACTACCTAAAACTCTTTACGAAGCTAATATTTCTCTCTTTGAAAAAGGGAAGAGATGAATCCTGTCTAGAGCTCTGACTTTTGTCAGCCTGGCTACAGTGCTGAAAAGAAACCTAGGGTTGTTCTTATTTTCTTCAATTAATGATGAATAGTAAGATGTCCTAGCTTTATGGAGGGCTCTTTTATAGAGCAACAAACTCTTTTTCCAGGCTAAATGAGTATCTTCTACTTTAGTGAGACGCCATTCCCTCTCCAGCTTACGGGTTATCTGCTTTAAGCTGCGCGTTTGTGAATTATACCACGGAGTCAGGCACTTCTGATTTGAGGCTTTCCTTTTCAGAGGAGCCACAGTATCCAAAGTCGTACGCAGTGAGGATGTAAAACTATCGATGAGATAATCTACCTCAGTGGGAGCAGAGTTTAGGTAGCTGCTCTGCACTGTGTTGGCACATGGCACTGAAGAGCATAATAATGAAGGAATTAGATCCTTAAACTTAGTTACAGCACTTTCAGAAAGACTTCTACTGTAATAAAACTTATTCCCCACTGCTGTGTAATCCATTAAAGTAAATGTAAATGTTACTAAGAAATGATCAGACAGGAGGGGGCTTTCAGGGAATACTGTTAGGTCTTCAGTTTCAATGCCATATGTCAGGACAAGATCCAGAGTATGATTAAAGTGGTGGGTGGGCTCCTTTACATTTTGACAGAAGCCAATTGAATCTAATAATAGATTAAATGCAGTGTTGAGGCTGTCATTTTCAGCATCTACATGGATGTTAAAATCACCCACTATAATGATTTTATCTGAACTGAGCACTAAATCAGATAAAAAGTCTGAGAAATCAGACAGAAACTCTGAGTAAGGACCAGGTGGACGATAGATAATAACAAATAAAACATGTTTTTGAATTTCCCAATTAGGGTTAAAACTCTGTCTGGGTCTTTGATTAATCACTAAGCTGGAATTGAAGATTGCTGCTACTCCTCCTCCTCGACCTAGCTTCAAGCATTCTGACAGTTAGTGTACTGGGTGTTGATTCATTTAGACTAACATTCATCCTGCTGTAACCAGGTTTCTGTAAGGCACAATAAATCAATATGTTGATCAATTATTAAATCATTTACTAACAGGGACTCGGAAGAGGAGACCTGATGTTTAATAGTCCACATTTAATTGTTTTATTCTTTTGTGCAGTTGATGAAACTATATTATTTATTGTTTTGGATATGGACTGGGTAATGTGTTAGGACTGAAAGATGTCACATTATTTGATGAAAATGGAAATGAAATGGAATTTAAAGACACCCCAAAAATCAAAGTAAAAAAATGATGCGGCAGGCTAGAACATTTTGCTGAAATTTCAATGCAGCAACTCAGAATGGTACTGAGTAGTCTGTATGCCACCACCCACATGCTTGTATGCATGCCTGTCAACACATGACAATGAAAGCTCCTAATAAGATGATGGACGGTGTCCTTGAGGATCTCCCAGATCTGGACCGGGGCATCACTGAGCTCTTGGACAGTCTGAGATGCAACCTAGTGGTGTCAAATGGACTGAAACATAATGTCCCAGAGGTGTTCTATTGGCTTTAGGTCAGGTGAGCGTGGGGGCCAGTCAGTGGTATCAATTGCTTCATCCTCCAGGAACTGCCTGTACCACGAGGAACTCGGTATCCATTACACCACCATAGGGTCCAAGTATTTTATCCCAATACCTAATGGCAGTCAAGGTGCCGTTGCCTAGCCTGGTCTGGGGAGTCTGTGCTTCCCTCCATCGATGTGCCTCCCCAGACCATCATTGACCCACCACCAAACTGGATGATGTGACATGCAGCATAACATTCTCCATGGCTTCTCCAGACCCTTTTGCATCTGTCACAGGACCTCCCAATTCTGGTATTCTATGGCAAATGCCAATTAGGTTCCACACCAGTGAACTGCTGGAGGTCATATTGTAGTTCTGGCAGTGCTCATCCTGTTCCTCCTGCACAAAGGAGCAGATCCCGGTCCTGCTGATGGCTTAAGGAACTTCTACGGCCCTGTCCAGCTCTCCTACAGTAACTGCCTGTCTCCTGAAATCTAATCCATGCTATTGAGACTGTGCTGGGAGACAGAGCAAACCTTCTGGCAATGGCACATATTGATGTGCCATCCTGGAGGAGTTGGACTACCTGTGCAACTTCTGTGGGGTCCATGTATCTGCTCATCATGCTAGCAGTAGTGACATTTACCCTAACCAAATGCAGAACTAGTGAACAATCAATCAAAAAAGATGAGAAAAATGTCAGTGGCCTAAACCTGTAAAGCGATTCCTGTTTTGGAGGTTTTCTCCAAAGCAGATGAAATTGATTAACAACCCCTTCTGCTACTTACTGACCAGATCAATAGCCCAAAAGTTTAACTGACTTGATGCTATACTAAAGTGTTACTTTAAATTTTTTTAGCAGTCTATTTTCCAGTTATTGCTGTACTCTCAACTTTTGGATTATTGAGCAAACAAAATGCAATCGAGTGATCATCATTAATATGAGCAACATAAAAGTCGGGAAGAATAAGTATTTCCATCAAACTATGACATCATAGGTCTCTGAGAAAACCTAAAGACCTTCAAAAGTAATCTGAGGGTCTTTCAAGGCCTTTTTTGCTACTCAGTCCTGAACACTATCTAACAACCTAGTAGTGAGTTCCACTTGGGCATAATGTTCTAAAACACTGGCCTGAGATGTTTGTGCAGTAGGCAACGTGAGGCTTTTAATGCCCTTCAGACTGAAGGCTATCTGGTTTCCTATGGTCCTTGCCTAGGCACCCAGGTGAAGCTCCACCGGCCCTCCAAGTCCTTTCTGACAAAGGCCTGTCCCTGGGGGAAGCTGTGGGTCTTGACACTACTGGATGGACTGAGAGACATGCTGAACGCCAAATCTGTCCGGCTGTGAGGCGTATGCATCATTGCAGAAGGCTGAGGTGGGCTTGTTGGAATGCAGCCACTCGTGGGTGTCCAAGGTTGGTTTGGACCTGAAGACAACACGGGGGAGAAAAAGACTTTCTCTGCTGGGGGACTGAACTGGACTGTGTCATGTAATAGTGTCTGGCTTTCTTGCAGTGATGGCCGGTACATGTGATGTTCAGTAGGATTTCCTTCCAGAGTTTGGACTTGATTCAAGGCTGTGAGAGAACAGGGCTCAGCTCTGTCTAACTGAGAGGTAGATGGGATGCTATAGGTCCTGGTAACAGTTTGATGAACCTCGTGATGGGTGGTCACTCCAGTGGCAGTGAAGTCAACTGGGCAGTTTGGAGCTGACTCCGAATTATTTTCACAGTTTGCTTCGTGGCATTCAGCAGCACTGTACTGACAGCTGGTTTCATGTGTTGCTCTTTGGTAGTAACTGTGAACAGAAGGATGCGTGGATGTGGTGACTGGAGGGCTGAAAGAGGAGTTGAGATTGCATTCAGGGGATGAGGAAGGGTTGACGGCAGTATTGTAAACTAAACTCCTGTACTCAGATGAGGATTCACCGGATGTATCAATGGTGTCTCGATCCTTCAGTCCCAGTATTCGAAGGACCCAGAGGTCCAGGTTTGGTTCTGAGTAGGCAGATGTCTCAGGAGACTCAGAGCAGAACTCGGCAGTGAGGTTCCTGCAAACTCTCTTGCTGATCTGTTGGGAGGCTACTCGCTGAGTGCCACAGATATTGTCAAGGTACGCCAGGTTTCTCTTCAGCTTCCTCTTCCCATCAGCAGTTAGTTTCTGTAAGAAATGAGGACAAAATTAGATGCAATAACAGCAACATGCCTTTGTTGACCTGAAATGTGTCCAAGATTAGCAATCCATGGTTCATTAACTGTAACAACTGTTTAAGGGTGTCTAAATGTTTCAGTTGGCACTATTTATCTACCTACAGTATGTACCAAAACAGTTAGTGGTGAAGATGGCTGGATGGTCTTAAAATGGAGAGCTTTGGGTTTAGTTTAAGTGATTGAGCAGAAATATTACATTATCCCCATCACAACTATTTTTATTTGCAGTCCCTTATTCTTAGCAGTGATAAGATCAGTCTGAAGCCTGAGGTTCTGGCAGTTGGATTGGTACGATGTCTGCAGTGATATGAACCCAATTTTTGTGGTGAAGAGAGAGCTGAGTGTGAAGGCATACCATGAGATGAAAAATACAAACAGTTCAACCTCAAGGTAAGGATAAGGTAAGGAAGTCCGTCATTCAAGAGGGACTCAGAGTAGAGCCACTACTAAACCATAGCAAAAGGAGTCACCTAAGGTGGTTCAGGCATCGAACCAGGAAGCCTCCCCTCCTGGATGCCTCCTAGCTGAGTTTCTTTTTTTTGTTGTTGTTGGGTTGCTTTGTTTCTTTGGGGGATTTTTGGCCATGACCAATCAGGAGAAGACCTTGGGGCAGATCCAGGACATAAACATTTGGTGTCTCAGTCACCTTAGGCTTAAAACTTTCCTTTTTGATCAAGCTTATAGTTAGGGCTGGATCAGGTGACCCTGAACCACTCCCTTAGTTATGCTGCTATAGGCCTAGGCTGCTGAGGGGGGTCCCATAATGCACTGTTTCTTCTCATTCACCTTTATTTACTTGTTTATACTTCACTCTGTATTTAATCATTATTATTAATCTCTGGCTCTCTTCCACAGCATGTCTTTTGTCCTGTCTCTCTCCAGTCAGCCCCAACCGGTCGCAGCAGATGACTGCCCCTCCCTGAGCCTGGTTCTGCTGGAGGTTTCTTCCTGTTAAAAGGGAGTTTTTCCTTCCCACAGTCGCCAAGTGCCTGCTCATAGGGGGTCATTTTGACTGTTGGGTTTTCTCTGTGTTATTGAAGGGTCTTTACCCACAATACAAAGTGCCTTGAGGCGACTGTTTGTTGTGATTTGGCGCTATATAAATAAAATTGAATTGAATTGAATTGAATTCAATTGAATTGAACTGAATTGAATAGAACTGAACTAAATTGGGGACACCTCGGTAGAAGGCTGTCTGACCCTGACTCAGGTACAAGGTAGAAAATGAATGGATGGATTGATGGGTGGGTTTAAGCTACATTAGGTATTACATTTTATTTGCTTTTAAGTATTCGAGGAGCTCCACCTGCTATTGTAAATAACATGAAGGATAAAATGGGCAGCTTTATTGGACTCTCTTTATTTTTACTTCATTTCTATTGGTTTGATTCAGACCTCTTTTTTTTTTTAATATCCGAGCGGACTGTTAGTGCTTCTCGTGGTGCACAGACCTTAGCCTTTTGTTCCAGGTTCCTCACAAAGGAGGAGTTGAGGAACTCTCGGAGTTTATTGTTCTCCTCCTGCAGTCTGGCCAGCTCCTCCTCCCTCTGCAGCAGAGTGTCCTGGAGCTGGAAGCATTTAAAAACACACCAGAGCAAAGCTGAATATTCCCCTGCAGTCTGGAGGTTCAGTCGTGCACATTGACTCTATTATAATGATAGACAATGTAGCACCTCTTCCTACTGTACGGTGATAAATATGGTCACAAACCTCTTGAACTTCATGCAAACTCTAACAGATGTCCCTGCTGAATTACAGTTAACAGTACTGGCTGCTAGATTTGACATATTTTTTTATTATTTACTGTTATTTTGCTTACTTAAGTTTAGACAAACAGCTTCTTCTCAGCAAAACCAGTATACTACTTTACAAAATTTACTGTATTTTTGCAGCAGTCTTACTTCATTATCTTACTTCACATACTCAACTACACAAACCTTCTTCTTTCAGCTGCACCCTTTGGGGGTCTCCACAGCGGATCATGTACCTCCATCTCACCCTATCCCTGCATCCTCCTCTGTCACACCAACCTCTGCATTCATGAATCTCGTCTGTGGTCTTTTCCTCCTGCCTGTCAGCTCCTTCCTTTCTCCAGTATATCCACTATCCCTCCTCCTTTTTTTTTAAAGTACGTCTTTGTTAAGTGTGTGTAATTGTATATTTGGTGCGTCTCCTTGTGCTTCAGGTTGTGTCTCTTTCCACCCATATTTAACCCCACTGATCTTCTCTCATCCAGTTTCTGTGCTAGCTGTAGTTATGGTGCAGCAAAATAATAATAAATGAAAGATGAGAATATGCTGGTACCTGCTTGTTTCTCTGAAGGTGAGGCGAGAGCTGGTCTGTCCACATCACACCAGCCGGAGGAGTCGTGTTAAAGACACAGTGAGACTCTAAGAGGAAGACACAGCAGACGTTAAACGGGGGCAGCGGTGGAACGTCTAATCCGATTATTCACTCAGTTTAAGTTCTGCATTCAAAAGCGTACGATCAAAGTCTAACTCGCCTTCTTATAACATTTTATCACGGGAGTGTAGGGGACTGACTCGATATCGGAGCGAACCTCAAGTAGACATTAGATGATCTGCAGTTTTTGACTCCATATCACCAAAAAGCTGAGGATCTTAGCTGCTGCTATCTTAGCATTTTTAAACCAGATGTGAGAAGTGAGGGGTGGATCTGCTTGGATAGGAACTGTTCATTCACATGGTAAACCATACCTCGCTTTGAGGTCCTTCTTGACTCTGATGGCACTGTAATTTACAAAATTTTGAATTCAGAAAGACTTGAAGCTACTTTTAACTTTATATAAAGTCTTCAAAAAAAAAAAAAGAAAAGAAAAAGGATGGATGGTTATAAAGTTGGTCATGACCAAAAACCTCTCGAGGACTGTACTTCACATTAGCTGCATCTAGTGGTCATTACAGGAGCTGCAACATGGGAAAAAAAACAGGGCAGAACAGACTGGCAAATTGGACCCTCGGAGAAAGGAGATGCTGAGAAAATGAAAAGATGAATCTTCATATAAACTGCTCCGGATGTTTCCATCTGCAGCACAGAGAGCTGAGACAGATCGCTCATGTTGAACCTGCCGAGAACCTCTTCTGTTTGATAAATGATCCCCCGGCACGCGGAGTCCCAGTCTGCTGAATGTGGCATTTAGAGAAATGTAGAATAATACGCCACAGTCAGCAGAGTACAGCTGCGTTCTGATTGGCTGGGTGACGGTCTCGCATCTGCTGCTTTTCCAGATCAAAGTACATCCTCAACCTCTGACTAAACGTTAGAATTCGCTCCAGCCGGTTGGACTCACCCCACTCGGGTGATGGCTCGTGTCGCTTCTCCCCAAGGTCACTGAGGTCACTGAGGTCATGGGCCCAAGTGGAGGCCAGGGTTTCCATGGAATAGTCAACAGTGTCTGGGCCGAGAGCCAGGTCCTGGAGCATGAGATGGTGATGGTGATGATGAAGAGGAGGAGGACAGGGAATCCCTACAGAGAAAGAAATGGAGGGAGGGAGGGAGTGTGTTTGCGTACTTGTGTATCTGTCTTTGTGGGGACCATTTTGAGTTTTAATGCTTGTGAGGACACATTAGCTGATCCTCACTTTGGCACACGGTTTCAAAGAGCTGTTTGAGCTTCAGACTGGTCAGCTGGTGCCAGCTGGTTGTGTGTTGATATGGTGATGATCAACACTTCAGAAAACTGCATAGCCAAAAGTATGTGGACACCTGAACACTGCGACACTGATACAACATTCATCAATCAGCTCTGTTGGTCCTCTTCAAGGCTGGTTTCTAGGATGAAAAACGTACCTGGAGAAGTTTGTCTACTCCTGAAAAACTGTTGTTTTTAAACACCGACCTATCAGAAGACGAACCGAGAAGAAATATTTTCTTCTCGCCATCAAAAATATAAAATTCAAGAAACAGGGTAAAGACAACGAGGCTTCGTTTTGGCGCATTTGGACCAAAATCGCTGCCGAAGCTATCGTAAGATTATTCTGTAAGATTATCTCTGCACTGCAGTGAAAGCAGAATGGCTTAAGGGGCTATTAAACATTTCTATGAGCGCGCACTCCTACAGGTCACAGATTACCAAACAATACTAGGACACCGTGAAAAAGTACACGCTCTCCAGTTAGTTTTTTTAAATAAAATATAAGTTTCTGATCATATCGAATAGTGATCTATACGCTGTCTGATCATTTTTCTGCAGCAAAACACACACCAGAAAATGAGAGGGCGCCTCACGCTAACCTTTCTGTGGTGTCTCTGTTGCTTTAAAGGGTCATTCCAGCATTTATACACAGTTCAGTGTAAATCCAACTATGGGTGCAAAATTTTGGAAACATTTTAAATATAACTCCGTACAATTAAAAAATATATAACTGTGCATTTCAAACATGTGAATTGTAGATGAAAACTTCCATTCTGAAATATTACAGTAGTGTTTTAATATAATGGATATATGAGATTAACCTCCCTCACACAGCCATGTTCTCAGTGTGTTCTTTTTTTTAACTATATGTAAATTGGCTGTCATGATATTCAGTCTGAAAATACAAGAAGATTAGGTTAATTAAAAAAAAGACTTAAATATAACAAACCCTGGTAAAATATTAAGTTTCTGGTATGCATCATAGAGCTCTGGTATTTTACACAGTGACAACAAGCCCTTAAATAAACAGGAAAATCTGCTTTTTATGGAAAACTCATCCTAATGAGGTTTAATGTTTTGCATGCAAAACTGTTGATTAACAGACTGTTGCTTAAAAAATCCCACCAGTTTGGTTTTTGTGCCACCCCATTTAAAAACTCCTGGAAACACCCGTGCCCTTTGGAATGGCTTAATTCAAACAATTCAAATGGAAAAATGGACTCCAACCAGGGGGAGGCACAGATGGGTGGGAGTGGCATTTTAGTCTAAATACTTCTTTCACTGCTTTGTAAAAGTACCATATATTTAAGTTCTTGTGCATCTGTTTTTCATGTAATCCCTCCGTATGAGGGCACACACAGATGGATTACATGAAAATTAATTTATTTCTGATCAAACATTCTCGTTTCCTGAGGGCTCTGTTGCGCTCTTGCAATTCCGTAAAGAAAGAAAAAGTAAAAAGAAAGAAAAAGCAGCTCCACGCTGACCCTGACTGCACCTCTGCCAACAACAAACACCAAACAACCTGCATGCTACTCATCTTTACACCTGTAGAAACTCACTGAGGATGAGAGACGGAGGGCAGCCGGTTGATCGTGGTGCGTGTCGCGCCAGGCTGCGCGTAAAGCTCAGCGGACTCTCCAGAAAGGAACCGGCCACTATTTTCTGCGCTTGGGTCCAGGAAGGGTCGCATTAAAAGAAATCCCGAAGGAAGCGCTGACAGGCTGAAATGTCGTGATGCGCGGCTGCCAGACTGGAGCGGACTGAAGCTCACGCACAGACAGGTGTGTGTGTGTGTGTGTGTATGTGTGTGTGGATCTGTCTGTCCAATCAGCTGGCGGGACGAAGCTGATGACGCTGAGGGTCCCCCCTGCAGTCGCAGCGGGGTTAAAACGCTTCAAAGGTGAGTTCATTCAGCCTGGAGGGGGAAAGCGGGCTGAATGTACCTGGTCGGATATACAGAAAAACTCACATATGACAGGATACTGTAGGACAGACCCATGCTGCACAGATTACATCTTTCTGTTGTCTTGGAAATGCCTCACTGTAAAAAAAATAATAATAATAATCTGAAAATAAAACATAAAAAGTGACGTAACAAGTCTCGCAGCTTTCTGGAGTTTACTCAACTTGGTTAAAAAAAATGTTGGTTAAACAGAGAAATTTTTAGTCAACATGAATCACGCAGACTTACACCACTGAAAATATGAAGTTTGTCAGTTTGTTGGTCCCACTCTGTGTTCTTCTCTCACATAAAGTTGGCCTAACATATTACTGAGTGGTTCCTCCAAACACTGAAGACACAAGCATTTCTTTTTTTTTTAAAGAAAACAACTTTATTTTAAACAAATCTGCAAAACACACACACACACAAACACTTTAACAACAGACAGGATTTCATAAACTGATGGCAGCAACAAGCTCTGAATACCAACCATACAACAGCAGCACACACCATAAAGTTCACTTCAGTTTTATTTATATTGCACCAGATCACAACAAACACTCGCCTCAAGGGGCTTCATATTGTAGGTAAAGACCCTACAATAATTACACTCACGAAGAGCAATCAACAGCAAACATGCAGAACAATGGCAGCAGCTGCAGCCAAAGCTCCATCAAACTGAACTGTGTCTTCTTCCTTTACATATTCCATAGTTCATACTGATCACTAATTTTCAATGACTAAACACTAAATAATGTTGTTCCAGGAGCATCACTGAAACTGACCAACCACATTTTTGTGACATCACACGTGACCCTCTGAAACAGACTGGAGAAATGCCAAATGTTGAACCTAAAGCTGACCTGAGATCAGCCAAACTGCTGATGGTTCACACAGAGTGGGGGTGTCCAGTATTAATGAGGCAGGGAGTACTGAGGGTTCACAGGTAGGAGAGGCTGGCCCTTAAGTAGGCTTGATGTGTCTTTAGGGGTTTGTGCTGAAAAAGAAACTAACACTGACTTCTGTTTAAAGTGTTACTGTCAGAAAACTTCTCCCACTGCTGTCTTTGCAGAGCTCTGATCTATGATGTTGAAACACCAACAAAGAGTTAAATACACTGTAAGGCTGCATGTATGCATGGACAGGTCAGCAGGCCACCACAGGGTAACAGTTACTGGAACACTTTGGTTCTCAGCACCTACATTCAAGGTCAGCATGTTTCTCCAAAGGGAGAACCCGAGAACTGAATATGATGAACCACATCCTCTAAGAGCGCCAGAGCCACAGGCTCAAACTGGTTAATGTCATGAAACACTGTAACAGGCAAAGCAGGGGACCACAATGCAGGACACACAAGGCCAAAAGCTTAATTTAAAATTTAAGCTTCAATAGTGGGAGTTGAACAGCTCAAACTGCAACTTGCTAACTAAACGTGACTTGACTAACTTAACATGAACAAAAAGCATAGACATGAATCCAGAATATGATGCACACAGCAGGAACAGATGACATCCACACAACAGCAAGCAGAGGAAACTCAGGGCTCAAATACAAGAGGGACGATGAGGGGAGTGGACACAGCTGGGAACACAGCTGGGAACACAATGATACCAATGACAAAAAGGAAGTAACACAGAACACAACACACGGGGAACAAGACTTTCGAAATAAAACAGGAAGGAAGACAAAGAAACAAAGACACGGACAAGACACTATACAACCGGAAACACTGGGGGACTAGAACTCAAAACATAGCAGCAGAAGGGCGTGACTCTGCCACCTCAACGTAAAAGTTTTCTGCCGCTGTTTCACTGCATGGTGTGTATTACAGGAGAAAAGCGGTGCGATTTTCAGGGCTGTGAATTAGGTTGAGCTCTAAGGCTGAACTTGCTGCTTTGTGTCAGTTCATATCACAGATAAAAGGACACAAAGTGCGTACTTGTCGTCTTGCTCGTAATCACTGTTTGTGTTTCCCTCTGTGCTGCACACAGATGCTGCAGTAGTTTGGTTTAGGGTGTTCGCAGCACAAGAAAGGGGAGCGTGTTCACCCACGACTGTGCCCTTCGGCTTCCCTGTCCAGATGAGGACCCGCCCACACTCATACGTAAAGGAGCAGTTCACGGAAACGCACTGGAAATGCAGGCTTGCTCTTAAGCGTTTCGCCGGTTCATTGAAACCGACACCAGCACTGGCACCAGCACCGGCACCTCAGCGGTGGAAAAGTAGCACCAGTCAGGTCCTCCAGGTCACACTGTCACAATGGAGTTCCTAAATGGAGCACTGTCCAGCACCCCACCCAGTGATTCCAAGAAGGCTGGGTACTCTGAACTATTTCTTGGTGCATAACCATAAATGACAGTCAGGACCCATTCTTTGACTCAAAAGTGCAGGAAAGCAGCCCTTTCGTCCACTGAGAAAAACCCCAACATACTGGTAGTGAATTGGAGGGATACAAGGTATACCCACCCCCACCCACCGCCTCTCACTGAGAGAGTGGTAGGCCCACAGGAGGACAGACCCATGAAGCCTCTTCAGGGTGAGCCTGGCTATGTCCCATGGGCTAAGGCCTGGCCATGATGCTTGCCCAAAAGCCTCTAGACCAGGCCCGGCTTCAGGGTAGGTGCTCAGTAACCCTGTCCACCAGACCCTTAGTTTTTAGATGACCTGACAGTGCAAACATCACCTCTCAACTTGGTTTTTAATTAATTTAGTTCGTTAGAGCTAAGATTTTTCACTGACTCACTTCATACTACACTGCACACACACATACGCACGCACGCACACCTGAACCCTTTGCTGGGTTAACCTGCAGTGTGACAGCAGGTCTGTTAAACTACAGCAACAATTAGGAATCTAATTCACAAACTGGCATACCAATGAGGTGACACATTAACGGAGGAGGAGGAGGAAAGACAAAGAAAGGGAGGAGAAAAGGAGAATCAAGAGAAAAGTGAAAAAGGAGGCTGAGGGAGAAACTCAAATAATATATTTTTTATTTAAGTAAAATAATGTGGAAGATGTGACAATCTTCTCCTCAGGCTCAAAGGTCACAGGTCAGCTGCAGTGATGGTTCTCAGACTCAGCTTATTTACTGTGGTCTAAAAGTCAGGATCATTATCCTGATGAGTGTCAGGCAGCACTTCACTACAAGCTGAGGGACAAATCTGTTCTCTCCATCTTCGCCGTGAAACTGGCCAACCATTAAATATGATGTTCCCCATTGGCTTTTGTGGCAGGTTAAGTGGTTGTGGACGGAGTTGGCAGCTGGGGGGTGGGGGGTTTAATGAGCTCCACCAGTGAACCTGCTGCTCATCAAATAGCAGGAGTATGAATACAGCAGCAGCAGCTAAATGCAGAGTCTGCAGGAGACGGCAGGCGACTGCGAGGTCATCGGTTCAGCTGGGATGAAGATGAAGGAACGATAGACCTGCTCACATAGCTGCAGAGAGGAAGAAGACAGCAGTGAGCATGTTTGAGCAAATTAAAGGGAACCCACTTAACTCATTTCAATTCAATTCAATTCAATTCAATTTTATTTATATAGTGGAAAATCACAACAAACAGTCGCCTCAAGGCACTTTGCATTGTGGGTAAAGACCCTACAATAACACAGAGAAAACCCAACAGTCAAAACGACCCCCTATGAGCAAGCACTTGGCGACGGTGGGAAGGAAAAACTCCCTTTTAACAGGAAGAAACCTCCAGCAGAACCAGGCTCAGGGAGGGGCAGTCATCTGCTGTGAGTGGAGAGAGACAGGACAAAAGACATGCTGTGGAAGAGAGCCAGAGATTAATAATAATGATTAAATACAGAGTGAAGTATAAACAAGTAAATAAGGTGAATGAGAAGAAACAGTGCATTATGGGACCCCCTCAGCAGCCTAGGCCTATAGCAGCATAACTAAGGGGTGGTTCAGGGTCACCTGATCCAGCCCTAACTATAAGCTTGATCAAAAAGGAAAGTTTTAAGCCTAAGGTGACTGAGACACCAAATGTTTATGTCCTGGATCTGCCTCAAGGTCTTCTCCTGATTGGTTATGGCCAAAAAGCCCCCAAAGAAACAAAGCAACCCAACAACAACAAAAAAAAGAAACTCAGCTAGGAGGCATCCAGGAGGGGAGGCTTCCTGGTTCGATGCCTGAACCACCTTAGGTGACTCCTTTTGCTATGGTTTAGTAGTGGCTCTACTCCGAGTCCCTCTTGAATGACGGACTTCCTTACCTTATCCTTACCTTGAGGTTGAACTGTTTGTATTTTTCATCTCATGGTATGCCTTCACACTCAGCTCTCTCTTCACCACAAAAATTTTTTTATTATATTTTTTATATTATAATATTGAATCGGTGTGTGACTTTGCAAAAACAATGTCGGACTCTGTAGTTTTCTCTGGGCCCCTCCCCAATCAGACCCGGAGCGACATGTTTAGCCGCATGTTCTCCTTGAATCGCTGGCTGTCGGAGTGGTGTCCAAAAAACAACGTGGGCTTCATTGATAATTGGGAAAGTTTCTGGGGAAAACCTGGTCTTGTTAGGAGAGACGGCATCCATCCCACTTTGGATGGAGCAGCTCTCATTTCTAGGAATCTGGCCAAATTTATCAACCCTCCTAAAACCTGACTACCCAGGGTTGAGACCAGGAAGCAGAGTTGCAGTCTTACACGCCTCTCTGCAGCTTCTCTCCTCCTGCCATCCCCAAAACCCCATCCCCATAGAGACGGTGCCTGCTCCCAGACCACCAAAAAACAAACCTAAAATCAGCAGAAAACTGTTTAAGCATAAAAATTCAAAAACAATAAATAATATAGCTTCATCAACTGCACCAAAGAATAAAACAATTAAATGTGGATTATTAAACATTAGGTCTCTCTCTTCCAAGTCCCTGTTAGTAAATGATTTAATAATTGATCAACATATTGATTTATTGTGCCTTACAGAAACCTGGTTACAGCAGGATGAATATGTTAGTTTAAATGAATCAACACCCCCGAGTCACACTAACTGTCAGAATGCTCGAAGCACAGGTCGAGGAGGAGGAGTAGCAGCAATCTTCAATTCCAGCTTAGTAATTAATCAAAGACCCAGACAGAGTTTTAATTCTTTTGAAAGCCTGACTCTTGGTCTTGCCCACCCTAATTGGGAAATTCAAAAACCTGTTTTATTTGTTATTATCTATCGTCCACCTGGTCCTTACTCAGAGTTTCTGTCTGATTTCTCAGACTTTTTATCTGATTTAGTGCTCAGTTCAGATAAAATCATTATAGTGGGTGATTTTAACATCCATGTAGATGCTGAAAATGACAGCCTCAACACTGCATTTAATCTATTATTAGATTCAATTGGCTTCTGTCAAAATGTAAAGGAGCCCACCCACCACTTTAATCATACTCTGGATCTTGTCCTGACATATGGCATAGAAACTGAAGACCTAACAGTATTCCCTGAAAGCCCCCTCCTGTCTGATCATTTCTTAGTAACATTTACATTTACTTTAATGGATTACACAGCAGTGGGGAATAAGTTTTATTACAGTAGGAGTCTTTGTGAAAGTGCTGTAACTAAGTTTAAGGATCTAATTCCTTCATTATTATGCTCTTCAGTGCCATGTGCCAACACAGTGCAGAGCAGCTACCTAAACTCTGCTCCCACTGAGGTAGATTATCTCATCAATAGTTTTACATCCTCATTGCGTACGACTTTGGATACTGTGGCTCCTCTGAAAAGGAAAGCCTCAAATCAGAAGTGCCTGACTCCGTGGTATAATTCACAAACGCGCAGCTTAAAGCAGATAACCCGTAAGCTGGAGAGGGAATGGCGTCTCACTAAAGTAGAAGATGCTCATTTAGCCTGGAAAAAGAGTTTGTTGCTCTATAAAAGAGCCCTCCATAAAGCTAGGACATCTTACTATTCATCATTAATTGAAGAAAATAAGAACAACCCCAGGTTTGTTTTCAGCACTGTAGCCAGGCTGACAAAGAGTCAGAGCTCTGTAGAGCCCAGTATTCCTTTCACTTTAACTAGTAATGACTTCATGGATTTCTTTACAAATAAAATTTTAGACATTAGAGGAAAAATTATTCAAAACCATCTCCAAGATTTATCTTCATGTTCAACGAAGTCTTTCCAATTATTGATGCCTCAATCTTAAATATGATCAATCTGTCTTTATTAGGTGGCTATGTACCACAGGCCTTCAAGGTGGCTGTAATTAAACCGCTACTTAAAAAGCCATCACTGACCCAGCTGTCTTAGCTAATTATAGGCCAATCTCCAACCTTCCTTTTCTCTCCAAAACCCTTGAAAGAGTAGTTGTAAAACAGCTAACTGATCATCTGCAGAGGAACGGTTTATTTGAAGAGTTTCAGTCAGGTTTCAGAATTGAAGTATAAACAAGTAAATAAAGGTGAATGATGCACTGTTTCTTCTCATTCACCTTTATTTACTTGTTTATACTTCACTCTGTATTTAATGATTATTATTAATCTCTGGCTCTCTTCCACAGCATGTTTTTTCAATTCAATTCAATTTTATTTATATAGCGTCAAATCACAACAAACAGTCGCCTCAAGGTGCTTTGTATTGTGGGTAAAGACCCTACAATAACAGATATTGTTGTGATGTTCTCAGGAAAATATTAGGAGCTAATCTGGATCCATGGAGTCACCGTGCATGGAATGGAGGGACTTTTCAGCCTCAGCGAAGGCACAGTGAATGCTCCAGACCAGAAACCTGCTCGAACCTCTGCTTTCACGGAGAAGCTCACACTTTATGATCAGATAATGACGCGCATTTGATTATCAGCACCTGGCTGCTGCTTAACCTCTTAATGACTATGGACGGAATAAGGTTGGACTTAGTTTTTCACCCACTGCTTCTGCATTTTGGTTTAGTTTATGTTAAATAAATAATAACACACTGTAATATCTGAGGTTGTATTGACCTATTTGAGGACCAGAGGCTCTTTTACTGTGCCCTGATATGTAAAACCTTTGAGTTGACAAAGTAAGTTAGGAATTATGCTTTTTTTAATTTAGTTGTTGTTTTGGTGCCGCTTCATTAGTTGCTCTTTACTAATGTATATTGAATATAACTGTGATATTTAAACAGGAACTATCGATGTTTGTATTTGTATTGTATTTTCAATTTCAAAGTATTTATTTAAAAGGGGCAGTGTAGTTTAACAAAGTTCCAATACAAAGCATCAATGCAGTTTACAGCTATTGCTAATTTCCAACTTGTTGGGCTTATTCTTTGTATGATCTTTATATACACTAATGGTTACACATATTATGTTTCTGCAATCACATGATTACACTCTAATTACACTAGTGTGTGTTTTTAGTGATACCCTGAGTTCATGACAGGCCTTCTTTGGTGTCCCCCCCCTTGACTGGCGCTCATCACATCCACACAGTTTCTCCTGAAACTACAAATGTTGACTTCGTGGTAGAACCGGAGGAAAAGTCAGAGGTTCATTAAAGTCAGCAGGATTGATCGTCTGGGCAGAGTGTGTGTGTGTGTGTGTGTGTGTGTGTGTGTGTGTGTGTGTGTGTGTGTGTGTGTGTGTCTGGCATACAGGGGGTGTGTATGGGAGTGTCAGTCAGCAGGTCACCCTCTCAGCTCCTCTTTGAAGTGTCCCCGTTGCAGCCAGCCTTCGTGCTGAGCTCTCATTCACAGCCAGCTGATCAGGACGCCCTCTGCCAATTACAGGGAGCCTCCGGGCTGCCGTAGTTCACTCAGCACGCGTCCGGTAGGCAGCAGGTCGGCGGAATAATGACCCTCCGCAGCCAGCTGGTTTAGTCTGGTACACAAATATTTAAAATCTGTTTCTGCTGAAGTGTCTTTGAGCCAGGCACTTGTAACAGTCGTAATTGTGTAGTGCCTCTTTACGACAGCCTACACTTTTGGTAGTGATGTCACAAGTGTGCGCCACCACTCCCCTGTAGAATGCGCGGGAGAAGCGTTTTTGGCAGACCAATGCATGGACCGAGGCGGACCTCTACGTTTCTATCTGTCCCCAACTTTTGTGATGTTACGGGTTGTATGAACTCTGCTTGTTTTCATGTTTGATAATGCAGCAGCCGTTCGACCGGGCTTTATAAGGTTGGTGAAGAATGTTTATTAAAGAACAGCACTGTGGAATTCCCAGTACCAGTGTGGTTGTGCGTTTTTGACCGTCTGCTAAGCACGTTTTCCGCCTCCTCTTCACCACTGAAACAACCCAAACGTTACACACTGAAGCTCTGAGCTCCAGCATGGGAGGGTGTCAGAGATGTGTTCCTCCATCATCACTTCCTCACCGTATCAAGTGGAAAAAACATCCAGCCTCAGCTCAGTCTGTATTTATTTTAGTATAGTAGTAATCACTATTTCTTGCTTTCTAAACAATCATGTGACTGGACCTCTGAAATCAGATGTTCCTGTTTCAGCCACGTTTGTTGAGACGATTCTTCAGCAAGATTAAGCATATTACGTTTCACCCTGATGGGGCCCTGACCCTCTGTTCTGCACAATAAAACTACAACTAAAAATAAAATCACAAAAAAGCTACAACACAACCACAAAGAGGAACAGGAAATAACAGGAAGAGATACAAGCTATGCTAACGATGTTAACTGCACTGTCTAAAATAATTCAGTGTGCCACTCTGTGTTTCATGAATCACTGTTAGTTGCAGGAAACACAGGATATTGTGTATGAATGTGAATTTTGCCAGACTCGTGACCTGCTCTCCCCCCTGAGCCACAGCTGAATCAGTGTGTTTGAGTACATGTGCTTATGAGGAAAAACTCGCATGTGGAGCTCTAATTACACACAGAGTTTAAATGTCTGTCACTTTTAACACCTTCAACCTTCATCGGACAAACAGCCTCTGCTGCTGGCAGCAGTTAGCAGATAATTACCCCTCTGCAGGGCAGTATGGAGGGGCAGAAGTCTACAGGTGGGCTACCTGGTGGTCTCACTTAGGTTCAGTGGGACAGATGTTAAACTCCTGCCTGCCCTCCTTCTTACTCCTCCTCCCTGCTGGGATCCTAATAACAGTGGGCTGGCCGGCAGGATTTGTTGGACAACAGCGGCGGCTGCCTGACTGCCAGCAGCCTGTTCTCCACTGGACGCCACCCCCGCCTCAGGTACACCCAAATCTGACCTCGCTGTGATTAAACAATCTGCTGCTTCGCTCAGGAAAGCTTTTAACTGGATCCACGAGCTGCAGTCAGCAGAGTCCAGTTTGGCCATTAAACAGATCACAGACAGTAACCATCGAAATACCCACCATCAGAGAATCTTAAAGCACGTTTCAACACTAAACACAACCCTCATTCATCAACCACAGACCTCATACAGTCACCATAAACCACAGTTTCTGTGCTGTACACCACACAGCAGTGAGAGAACATCTGAAAACAACCTGCAGGAACCACGAGAACCTAAAAACATACAGAAAACATCACTGGGTTCTGAACAGTTTGAAGCCTCAACTTTTTGCCCATGTTAGTGACTATGGACTGCTACATTATTTAGCTAATGCTAGCCAGCTCGGATATCAGCTGCAGCTGTATCACTGTATCACAGAGAGCTGCTAATCTGGTCTCGTTAACACCCAAAGTAAAATCCCAGATTTCACTCAGCAAAAAGGCTTCAACAGCATGAGCACGGTCCGGTTCAGGGACCCCAGTTAGCTGGCTGAGATGAAGCCCAGGAGACAGCTGCTACAGCCGCCTGTGTCGCCATCTACCTGTCAGTCAGAGAGGCCACGCCCCTAATAATGCAAACTTTAAGCTTTAATCCAGTTTGAACAGGTGAGTTATAGAAACAGCTGTACAGCTGTTATGAAGGGGAAATTAGCTACAGATAACAAACCAGCTTCTGTATGAGGCTGTAAACATGTTTATTTCTACTGTAAATTTTTAACATGGGGATGGACTGACTTACTGTGACCTGCTGGACATTAGACGAACTGCAGCTTCCTTACTTTTGAAGCAAAAAATTAAAAAAAAAACATACTCTGTCACATACTACTTTTAATGTTTCTGCTTAAAAATATGACTGAAAGAGCGTTAGACTTAAACCTGCAGTTTTCTAATGTCCAGCAGGGGGCGACTCCTCTGGTTATAAAAACAAGTGTGTGATGCCTGTGAAATCTCTGAGAAAATGAGCCTCCTTCTCACTTCCTCACTGAGTCAGTCACTGCTTTAAAATCTTAAACATGACCCCAGAGATCCTAAGCTTAACGTCCACACTGAAATCCTCGTCTTTTCTGAAGTGTTCAAATATTTGGTCTCCAGTGAGCCCTGGGCTGCAGTTTACAACACAAATTTTCCTAAAGATGTACTCTACACGAACATCAGCAATAACAAGCTGGAGAGGCTGAAAATGAGCACTGAAAAGTTTCTGGGGCTCGAGTCTGCTCAAAAAAATGAGTCAGAGAACTGCAGCAAATGAAAAAGATGAGAGCCTCATCCAAGGAAACACAGTCGATACATCATCGTGTAACAAGCAAAACCTTAAATGCACGCATCGAACATGCTGCCATACCCCGAGTCATGTTCGTGGCTTCCAGTGAACTCATTAGAAGAAAGAAATGAGGGGAAATCTCAGTGTGTCACACATATTTGTGACTTACACTGGAACACTAACAGGAAGTTAGTTTTCTCTGTGATGATAAACCACAGAGTGGCTCCTCTGACCAAAGAATACACAAGTGTGTGTGTGTGTGTGTGTGCGTGTGTGTGTGTGTGTGTGTGTGTGTGTGTGCGTGTGTGTGTGTGTGTGTGTGTGTGTGAGAGAGAGAGTGTTAACCTGCCTGGTTAAACCTGAGTGTGTTTGTCCCCTGTGGAGATGAACTGAAGACAACAGGAATGCCTGACTTCTGCACACGAGGTCACTGCACGCACACACATTAACTACCCCCCTGAAAACACAAACATGGGCACACAGGACATGTAATACCCTCGTTACACACATGCATTCATGCATGCATGATTTCGCACACACATCAGCCTACCTGCACCTATCATCACTCTCAACTGTGTGTGTGTGTGTGTGTGTGTGTGTGTGTGTGTGTGTGTGTGTGTGTGTGTGTGTGTGTGTGTGTCGCTGGCTGTCAGCCTTGTGCTACTAAGCTTCTTTTATGTGCACAATGGCGCCCTGCTGGGAGCTCAGGGCCAATTAAAGCCCTGGGAGAGAGCGAAACACCTCCAGGCCTCTAACCTCGATCGCCCACAGTTCTGATCTGTGAGGCAGACCAACCAGCTGCTTCATCGCCAGCATGAACGACACAAAACTATGATCTCATATTACATCAGTTTATCTGTGACACCAGAGGGTGTCTACAAGTGTGCAGTCAAATGTGTTTAATACATGAAAAAGTTGTGAAGGGCTTTACTTATGCATTAAACGCTTTATGGGTGAACAGACTGTAACATAACGGAACAAGCAAGACTTTCCCTGTTGGTCCTAACAGGAAACTTTTCCACTAAAGCCAAAAAGGATGTGACATTTATGCTGCTTCAGTGCATCTCTAGCGTAAGCTAGCTTATTAGCTTAGAAATGGAGTCTACTAATCAATAACCTAATTGAATGACACAACAGGGTTAGAGTTACAGGACAATTTAACCTTTAACATTCATCAGGTCTGGAGAGGTGAAAGCTCCACCAGGACTCGGAGGTACAGCACAGCTTTCTTCTGTGAGAGACACGTTCCGCTTGTAGACATCTTGGCGAAGGCAACAAATCATTTAGATATTTAAATTTCAGAAACGCACAAAGATTTGACCCAATAATCAGCATATTAGAGAGAAACAGTTTCACATGCTTCCTCTTTAGCGGCTAAAGTTTCCTTTTTCTTCACCTGTTTTTCAAATATAAAATCGAACAAGCACAGCACCAGTAGGCATCCTCTAATGATAACCTTAATGTCTTTATCTTACACTATAAAGTGCTTTTGAGATGAGTAAATCACACTTAATTACAACCCCAATTTCAACAAATTTGGAAGGCTGTAAGAAATATAAATTTAAAAAAAGAATGCACTCATTTGCAAATCTCATAAACCCAATTTTATTCACAATAGAACACAGAAAACATACCAATTTTTAAACAGAGACATTTTAATAGTTTTTGAAAAATCTGAGATAACTTTAATTCAGCAGCATCTCAAAAAGTTGGAACAGAGCAACAAAAGGCTGGAAAAGTAAATGGTAAGAGACAGCTGGAGGAACATTTTAGCTAATCAGGTTATTTGGCAGCAGGTCAGTAACATGATTGGGTATAAAAGAGCATCTTAGAGAGGCAGAGTTTCTCAGAAGGAAAGACAGGCAGGGGCTCACAAATCTGTAAAAACCGCATCTACAAATTGTGGCGCAATTTCAGAATAATGTTCCTCAGCATAAAACTGTGAGGACTGTGAACATCTAATCATCTACAGTAATAATATCATCAAAAGATTCAGAGAATACTCTGCAGCTAGAGTACTGACAGGGACTAGAAAGAGAGAGCAGATTTCTCCCATATTGGCTTCTCTTCATTGGCTCCCTGTTAAATCTAGAATAGAATTTAAAATCCTTCTCCTCACGTACAAGGTCTTGACTAAGCAGGTCCCATCTCATCTCTAAGACCTCATAGTAATAGACCCTGAACCCTCCCTTAGTCATGCTGCTATAGGCCTAGGCTGCTGGGGGGGTTCCCATAATACAGTCAGTATTTCTGTTTCATTCACCTCTGTTTATACTTCACTTCTGTATTTAATCATTAGTTATTATTAATCTCTGTCGCTCTCCACAGCATGTCTTTTGTCCTGTCTCTCTCCCCTCAGCCCCAACCGGTCACAGCAGTATGACTGCCCCTCCCTGAGCCTGGTTCTGCTGGAGGTTTCTTCCTGTTAAAAGGGAGTTTTTTCTTCCCACTGTCACCAAGTGCTTGCTCGTAGAGGGTTATCTGATTGTTGGGTTTTCCCTAAATTGAATTGAATTGAATTGAATTGAATTGAATTGAATTGAATTGATTGAATTGATTGAATTGAATCGAATCACCAGGACTGTCACTGATTCTGTTCATAATTTTTATTGGACAGAATTTCTAGAAGTAGCTAAATGGCAGAAGGCTTCCGCCTGATGGTCTCAGAATCTCATATCTGCTTTTTGCAGGTGATGCTTCATCAGGTGGTGGTCTCCAGCTCACACTGGAACAGTTGGTAGCCGAGTGTGAAAGGGCTGGCATGAGAATTAACACCTCTCAAGTCTGAGGCCATGGTCCTCAGCAGGGTGGAGAGTCCACTCTGGCTCGGGGACAAGATGCTGCCCCAGGTGGAGGAGTTTAAGGCCCCGTTTACACGACAACGTTTCCGGTGGAAATGGTGATCGTTTTGATGCGTTTTGGTCCCCGTTTACACGAGAACAGAGTAAAAAAGATACTTTTTGGAAACGGCCTCCAGAGTGGAGAGTTTCTGAAATGCTCCAGACCCCGTCTCCATGTAAACAGATGAAAACAATGCTTTTTGGAAATGGGAGCACTCGGCAGATTCACGAGTGTTTCTCTATGCTGCTCAGTGTTTTGAACTTAACTTAAACTTTAATATCTGCATACTTCGAGTGGCACAATTCCCAGTCAATATTTTCCTGTGTTTTTGCAGTTTTATAATTTAGTGTTGTGTGCAGCAGCAATCCAACCTCGTCATCAGTCCACACAAAGGTTCTCACATTGGCCATTTTGTAAATAATGAACAGATTGTTGCCATGCATCTCAATGAGTCCCTCCATGCATGCGCATGTTGTGTAAACAAGCTTTGCAAAAAGAAAAAGAAAAACTGTTTCCAGAAACGGGAGGCCGAACGCATCAAAACAACAACATTTCTGGGTTTTGTTCACAAGTGTTGGGAAAAAGGGAAAGGGAGATTGAAAGATGGATTGAGGCTGCAGTGGCAGCCAAAATGGAAGATGGATGGATGGATGGATGGATGGATGGATGGATGGCATTTCTCCAACATGCATTGTTACAATAAAAAAACCGCAGCAGTTAAACCACTAAGATCATGTTGAAATGAGTGACAGCTAATGATACATTCCAAACACCTCTAACAGTAGAGAGGAGTCAGGTGTCGCCCGGGCAGCTTGCCGATCCCTTGTTCAAAACAATATATAACCACACCTGGTGACATAAGCACCAGCAAGCCCTCTCATTGGCTGTCTGTGTGTAAGCAAGCTGACCAGGAGAGCTGAGCAAGTGTGTGCATGTGAATGAAAGTGTGCCACCACTGAAGCATGTTAAGTGTTTGGATACAAAGCGTTCTTCCTGTTGGTTAAAGGAGGAGAGATTTGATATGTGCTCCTGTAAGTGTGTGTTAGTGGCAAACCTGTATATTGCCATTAAGTCTCAGGGATTCTGCAGTCAACAGAGTTGTAATGTGATGCTGTTACGCTGAATAGGTGCCTTTTTTGTTCTTGGACACTGGAAGTATTTATTATACGAACAAACTCCATTCAAGTATTTCACTGTTTTGTTATAAAAGCACAATATTATCGCAATCAAATTTGTTCAGGGAAATTTTGATTATTTTAATGCCATAATGAGAAAATATTATATTAAATTTATTCTTCAAATAAAGAGGTAAGCTTTCTTTATACAGCTGGATGCTCCTGCACGGCAAATTTCCAGATAGCAAATGGTATAAGAATGCTGGCTGAATCTGGTCATTTTTCTTTAAGAAACGTACTAAATTTGTATAATAACGGTCAGTTTTACAGCTCATCATTTCTCACACTTTGTTTCTGAGAGCGAGATGATGGCAGAATGTGATTAGCCTAGTTTAGCTTAGACGTTCAGAAAGAAAAGCCTCGATGACGCACACAGCTGGAGACGCCACGGCCGTGCGGGCCTGTCTTTGAGGTCTTCCAACTGGGGTGCATTGTTAAATGGACCGGGTCTTATACAGCGCTTTCCTACGCTACTTGAGCACTCAGCATGCTTTCTATCATTGGGGTGGCTGTAGCTCAGGAGGTAGAGGAGGTTCGATCCTCTGTATGCCTGGATGCCAAAGTGCCTGAGGCAAGATACTGAGTGTCTCTGTAATGCAACCATCAGCATAT
Source organism: Pterophyllum scalare (assembly GCA_024447675.2). Classification (NCBI taxonomy): domain Eukaryota; kingdom Metazoa; phylum Chordata; class Actinopteri; order Cichliformes; family Cichlidae; genus Pterophyllum; species Pterophyllum scalare. The sequence goes on from JAMQGT020014517.1 coordinate 59,985, forward strand.
GAGTCTGAATGTCAGATAGAAAAGCACTGTGTGAATGAGGCATGTTGTATACAGTGCTGGAGTAAAAGCACTACATAAGAACCAGTCCATTTATAGAACTCAACACTATGTTTTAACATGCACACACTGATGAACTCAGGGTCAGTAACTTGCCCAAGGATACTTTGCAGCCAGGGATCGAACCACCAAACTTCTGATTGGTAGATGACCTGTTCTCAACTGTAATGGGCATTACATGTTATCATATAAATTCTGTGTTGATGGTTAAAAAAAAAACAGGCAGCCACGCGGGCGTCTGCACAGACCCTCGCACTCACCGTGTGATCCAAGCGGACCCTCGCGGGCTCGCAGACATGGAAACTTTAATCAAGGCTTCAGCAAACGCTTCTTTTATGCACAAGGTTTCAAATAAGACACAAAAAGACCCAAAGGCTCCATTTTTCCTGTGACATCCCTTTTTAGTTTGTATTATATTAGGTTTTAGCATTATATAAATATCGTCAGGCCACAGTTAAAACAAAGGAACGAGGACCTTCAGGAAGGAGCTGAAGGTTTTTGATATTTCAGTCAAACAGCAGCAGGTCGGAGTCAGGGACTGCTGTTCGGTCTGTTGTTCGCTCCGCTCCACAAACTAATCTGGTTTAATCCCAACAGGAATCCAGCAAACTAACGCCTCTAAATCTAAAACCTGAACACGCAGCTTTTCATTACTTCCATATTAGAGCTCCATGCTAATACGGCTCGATTTAACACAGCGGCTAATGTCCCCAAAACAGCGCTGAGTGTCTCAGGCTGTTCATGTGTGCAGCACACATCAAGTTCATAAGGGCCTCAAAGTGTACCAACACCAGTTTATGAAGTCTGTGAAACGAGGGGAGAGTCAGGGACCTTCAGCAGGTCAGCTGAGACCAGTTGGAGGTTAACTGGAAACCGCTGTAGGTGATGACCTGCTCCCTCTGCATTAGTTTTGATGTCTCTATTTTGGTTCTTCACATTACAAATAAAGAGAATCCCCTAAATTAGTTGGCGCCCAAGCAGTGCTGGACTGAGAACCATAATTGATGCTGTCTTTGCGGTTCTTAAAACACATTTAATTTAATCTCTCTTCTCCGTCCGTCAGGGTGTGAAGCCTCTAATCTCTGGTGTCACCTAAGGACAAACCGCTGAGCTCTAAAAAGGCGACGGCAGGTTTGTAAAACCCAAAAACCTTCTTTTAGACACACACTCGCACACTCCTCTGAAAGACGAATGCAGCCACCGCCATCGCCACAAAAGCACCCAAACACGGAGCAGAAAAGGCTGAGAGCGGGTCTGTCGGTGGCTGTTGTGTCTCTAAACCAAACATTGAGTGTCTGAACAGCGGCCAAGCCTGGAGGGGCAACCGGCGAGCCAACAACGCCGGTCCTCATGGCAACGGTAGTAGTAGCAGTAAAAGAAAGAAAATCAAAGTATTCAGAGAATGCACAGCAATGTTCTAATGTGTTACTCCACTGGAGTGTCTAACACTGGAAATCAGGTGGAGAGGACACGTGGCTGCAGCAAGTTATAAGACAGAAATGTGCAAACTTTCAATTTCAGTTCAGTTTTCATTCATATTGCACCAAATCACAACGACACAGTCGCCTCAAGGTGGAGGCAGAACAGTCTTCCCTGAGCAGCATCACGAATGATCGTCCTCCAGAACTGAGGAAAGTAAAAGTGCTCTCAGACCAAAGGCGCCCGGCAAGAACTACAAACACAACAGTCACAGACTGTATATAAAAGATGGATGAAGCCTCCAGGTCTGAAAAGTGGAAACGCCTTAAACCTGCATTCTTTCTTTCTGATGACCAGCAGAGGGCGACTCCTCTGGTCTGATTGTATAGAAGAAAATGAGCCTGCTGCTCACCTGATCTCTGACCTCAGGAAACATCATCATGAAGCTCACTTTGCAACGTTTCGTCAGGCAGGAGCAAAAAACAGTGGATGATTTAAGACAAGTCACTTCCCCCTGTTCAAAAAGCTACGATGGTGACAGCAACAAAAGGAAGGAAGGAAGGAAGGAAGGAAGGAAGGAGAGGAAGGAGACAGAGGCGAGGTCTGTGCTTGTGAGAAGTCTACATTTTCAGAGCTCACTGAGACCTCAGCCTTCAATTTTGGTCCTCACAGGGGTAGATGTGTGTGTGTGTGTGGGAGTGTGTGTGTGTGGTGGTCTTCACTTTGGCAGCAATGGACCCATGCCAGAGGGTCCCCAGTGAGCGTGCTCAGACCAAGAGAAGAACCCACCAAATCAGACCACTGCTGCCACAGTTTTGCTTTCGTGGGGGGTCGGCTTGGCATCTAATCAGGGTCCTCAGGTACCTGCCAATAACACACACACGCACACGCACACACACACACACACACACACACACACACACACTCACTTTGTTCACTTGTTGGTTCACCTCCTTCAGTCTGCAGCAGCCAATCAGGGTTCAAGGAGACAATCAGAAAGTTGTATCACTGAACGGGTCAGCGCACCCAAATTCATCCAGATCAAAACCTTTATGCTGAAAAATGAGAATGACTTCATCTAAAAAGCATTTTTCATAACACGAACTGAACGTGCTTTAAAGAAAGAATTTTTCACATTTTTTAGGAAGTGAACCAGATGTGAACCAAACTGGAGAAAAGGCGCTGAGACACATGCAGTATCTTCGTCGTCTGTCGTCTTCTGCTGGGACCTCAGTTACAGTAACTGTAGTGACTGTTTCATAGACATCACTGATCAGAATATGAGGTAAATATAAAGTATAAAAAATGATGGTTTATATGGATGAGATATGAGGCCAGTTTAATTCTGTTTTCCTTTGAGTTTGTCCCTTTATCTCAGGCTTTATTCCCTTTAAAGCTGGATTTAATAAACATGAATATTGCTTGTTTTTGTCAGCTTTCTGCATGTTCTCTGGACTTGGATATTTTCTATACAGCCGTTAAAACCACACACTGTTTGATGTTTGGGAGGCGGGGCTTGGCCTGCAGCCCCCCCCCCCCCCATGCCAATCAAACTCTGATTGGGATTAAACATGGTGTCAGCCGTCGAGCTGCCACCTTCATCTCCTGCCAGCAGCCATCGGCTGTCTTTGAACGCATCAGCTTGTACCTTTGTAAGCGGTCAGATACATACAGGTAGCTGGAGATGCTGCAGGTGTTTGATCAGAAACATCAGCCTCACACTGCACGTCAAAGTTTCCTTCAACAGAAACCAGGAAGCGTTTTTACGTCGTCTTTTCCTTCAGGTGTCTGTCACTTTTTCTAAAAATTTAGACAACATAAAAACAAAGGCGCACATGTTTGTGGAAAAAGAGACTGAAAAGAAACACAATGATCACAAAGGGATGTAAAATCACAAAAACATGACAAAAGTCTGCATAAAATGATTAAAATGTGATGTAAAGCAACAAAATGACCATCAGAAGCAACACAAAGACATGAAAAGCCACAAACAGATGTAAAATTACAAGAAGATAAAGAAATTACAATAAATGTGTCAAAGCATGATGTGAATGACAAAAAGCTGACCAAAAGAAGGACACAAAGTGGCCTCAAATGGATGTGAAATTACACAACCAAAAATGAAAAGACACAAATTGATGTGAAATGATCCTGATCCACCACAGAGACGCTGAAGGTCACTAAAGATCTCAAAATGATCAGAGCTGGTGTTTACAGACAGCTGACTGATGCGAAGTTACAAAAAGCAACCAGAGACACACCAAACAACCACAAAGTAAACACTAAGCAACACAAACTGAACACTAAAAGTCCCGAAATGACCATAATGTGAAGTTAAAGTCCTGTGAATGCATACAAACTGACACAAAACAGCCAGACAATGGACACACAGTGGTGTGAAATTACCCCCAAAATCAAAATGTCAGCAGAGGGATGTAATTACACTAAACTGATGCAAAATGAGCCCCCAAAAAATCAACAGCAGAAACACACAAACCATAAAATGACCACAAAGTCATGTAAAATTACAAGAAGACACAAAAATGACAACAAAACTGTCAAAACAGGGCATAAAATAATAAAAGGAAGACCAACAGAAGCACTTAAATGACTTCAAAGGGACATTAAATCACAGAATAAAAGTCACAGAGCTGCTTTATTCTACTGCCACACTGTGGCGACAGGAGGAACTACAGGTGTGTGACAGCAGGGAAACACTGAAGAGACACCCCCCCCCAGACAAAATGACCACAAAGGACACAAACAAATAATAACCACTAAAATATGCAAAACAACAACTAAGAAAATTAAAATGATCATTTGGGGGCCACTAAGAGCACCAAAATAATGATAAAATGATGTGATATGGCAGAAAAGTGACACAAAGAGACATTCAACAGCCACAAAATGACATGAGTTAATAGATGATGATAAAAGTAATTCACAGCAACTCTCAGCTGATGATAGGATGATAATGAACTTGTGAGTTTCCTCTGGCGCCATCTGAAGGACAAAACACTCGCCTGTTTCACTGCTTCACCAGCTGCTTCTCATCACTCTGCTCACCCTGCGTGTGTCAGTGAGCCGTGTGATTGGGTCATTAGTCAGTAAAAAAAACAAAGGCAAGCAGCCAGCCAATCAGCACAAAGAAAACACACCTCTGCTGCTTTCCCAGCATGCCCTGGGAGTGTGCTGGTCCAGTAACTTGGAACTGTACATGAGAATCAAAACCTGAAATAATGATCACAACACCACTGAATTAAGGGTTTGAAGTTGAACACTAACAGCTCCACGAGGCTTTCCTTTCCTTTCTCAAACTGATGCTGAAAAGTTAATCCATGCATTTATTACTTCTAGGCTGGACTACTGTAATTCATTATTATCAGGCTGTCCTAAAAGCTCCCTGAAAAGCCGTCAGCTGATCCAAAATGCTGCAGCTAGATTACTGACAGGGACTAGAAAGAGAGAGCAGATTTCTCCCATATTGGCTTCTCTTCATTGGCTCCCTGTTAAATCTAGAGTAGAATTTAAAATCCTTCTCCTCACATACAAGGTCTGGAATAATCAGACCAGTCGTGCTATTACTGAAACCAACAGTATTGCTGTCACTGTCGAGCTCCACTGCTTTATCCTTTAGATGACTTATTTCTTAAACCAGGACTGCGTTTCTCTCAGCATAACAAACCTTCATGGCCTTCATTGCGCCCATCTTGAAGTGGATTTTCTGCCAAACATGCTCTCAGAGGCATGAGTGTTAGGAGGCACTGGCCAGCTGTTAACATCAAAACTCCCACTGGCTGGGGAGGCAGCTCCCAGAAGTCGCGGCTACGATGTCATCATGTGGTGAAGACCCATCAGATGACTCGGCCCCAGTCCAGGTGGCGTCCATGGTCCACGTTGTGCCCTTGACGAGATGGCTCCTTCTGCGCTTCCAGAAGATCTAAGAAGATCCAGGTCGGGACTGGACACCCGCTCTGCTGATTCTCCCCTCTCCTTTAGCCGTCCCACAGCAAGTGGCGAGTCTCCGCTGGTCACGCGTAAGTGAAGCTGCATTTTTCTCTTTATTTTTACAGTTTTATAGAGTTTAACAAATGGATGGCATCTACAGTTGTTGTCTTACTGGGGGAGTTCCTGCATCACACAGTGGTGTGTTTCAGAAGGCTCAGACTATACTCAGACTATTGTGCATTGACATTGACAATATTGCCTGCAGTAAGCCCTCGTAGTCACTCATTTTGGCTTTTGTATAAGCTTTTATCTGAACTCCATTAGAGTCAGAAGTTAATATTATGCCTCCGTGCAGACACTAGTAACATGCAGTCATGGTTGGAGACAAACTTTCTTAAACTGAATAAAAAATCATTTTATTTGGACAACCCCACCTCTCACATGGGTACAACAGTGCTTTTGGTCTTTTACCCTGTACCTTGGTGATTTTTGATGGTGCCCTAAAATGTGATAAACAGATTCGCTCTGTTATTAAAACGAGCTTCTTTCAATTAAGGCTCCTCAGTAAAGTGAAGGCCCACCTCCCCACCACGTGACTTTGAGAGTACTTTATGCTTTATTACTTCTTGTTTTAAACTATTATAATTCTTTATATGTTGGATCTGTTACTGTGTTACTTTGTTACACCTGCTTATTTAACTGAACTTTTGAAACCCTTTATTCCTACCAGAGCCCTGCGGTCTACAAACCAACTGCTCTTCAGTCTGCCCACATCACTGCACTGAAGCTGATCAAACACCGTCTGACGTGTTTGTTTCAGGGCAGAAAAAGAAGGCGAGTCAGACGATCCACCACCAGCACAGGTAAGAGCAGATTTCTGGGAATCACATGTGACATGTGATGAAAACCAGACAAAAGTGCATTCTTGCTGGATCGGATCAAAGACTAAATTCTGTGCATTTCAACAGATGACAAATATATTTGTGAAATATTTTGAAGCCTTCACTCGGACTTGTTCAGCAGTTTGAGTGACTCTGAACATTCAAATTAAAACAAGAGAAGCCTGCTCACTCAGCATTATTACAGATGTTCAAAACACTGTCACTTACCACATCGCAAAACAACTTTCCTCCAAAACAATAAAAGTCATATCCTGAAGAACCGACCTCGCTGTGACTCTCATATAAAATGACAGTTTCTTTAATATTTCCATTAAATGTTGCTCACTGCAGCTTTAAGAAGCAACAGCTAGTCTTAAAGGTGTTTTTAAAAGTCTCAGAAGACTCACTGCATTTTGGTTTGTTTAGCATGAAGACCTCCATCCAGTCCGTCCTGCCACAGAGCCTCAGGAGCCCACGGATCAACCACAACTCAGAACCTTTTACTTATTAATAATTTGTAAAAACTCATTAGTTGTATGTAATAATTAGTTGTATTTAATGATTGGTTGTATTTAGTTATTAGTTGTTTTTAATAATTAAATGTATTTACTTATTATTGTATTTAATAATTAGTTGTATTTATTTATTGTTGTGTTTAATAATTAGTTTTATTACCTATTAGCTTATTGACCTGTGTTATTAGTTGTTCTGTCATAAATTATTGCAAACTAAAAAAGAGGTTTCTGTCAGTGTGTTTTGGGGTGGCTGTAGCTCAGGTGGAGCAGGTCATCTACTAATTGGAAGGTCGGCGGTTCGATTCCTGGCTGCTCCAGTCTGCATGCCAAAGCATCCCTGGGCAGGATACTGAACACCAGGCTGCTCTCTGATGCCACCATCAGAGTGTGACTGTGTGTGAATGATGGTTGTATTAAGTGCTGTGAGTGCCCAAAGCAGAAACACACTCTATAAGAACGAGTCCATCTACAGCAGGACGAGAGGAAGAACTAACTCATGTTTTTGTCATCGCTTCATGAATGTTGTACAAGTCATTTTATTTATAGTTGTTTATCACAGTATTTTACTGACCCTGTGATTGTTTTTAACACTGCAAACCTTATTTAATTCTTTTGTTTTCTTTTCAAACATATTCATCATATCCCACATATCTTCTCTGGGTCTGCGCTCGGTGTCAGGGAAAAGCTAGATAAAAGCACTGTGGGGACGCGTGCTCATCAGGGTTACCCATAGATATCCAAACTGGCTGTTCTATAATCCAAACATGCACGACTGAGGTTAGTATTAAATGACTGATCACACGCTGGACCTTCACCTCGCCCAGAGCACCAGAATGGCCGGCTCTGTCTGAATGGCTCAAAGAAGCAAGAACAAAAACTGAAGAACTAAAATGAAGGTTCTGGAGCGGCCTGGTCGAAGTCTTTACTCACAGCTGATTGAGATCTTTGGCGTGACCTTAAACGAGCCATTTAAGCTGGGAAACCCTCCAGAGAGGCTGAATAAAAGCAATTCTGCAAAGACGTGTGAGCCCAGAGTCCTCCAAGTGAGAGAGTGAAAAACCCACTGCCAGTCATCACAAAGACCTGATGGCAGGTATTTAGGTTCCTGACTTCTCCACACAGAGCCGGGAGGTTTGGGAAGCTTTTTCCCCTGGTTCATGAAATCATTTAAAAACAGCATTTGTGTTTCCTCGGGTTTTCTTGAATGTTACAATGTGTCTGATGATCTGAAACATGTAAGTGTGACACATATTACAGAAGAAGAAGGTCAACAACAGAAAGCCATTTACCTCCAGGAGGGATCTGAGGACAATGATGTTCATCAGTGAATGAAAAAGAGGGATTTTGCATTAACAAATCTTTCTAGTAGGATGTCCCGGGGCCAAGCCGGGTCGGGAGAAAAAGGTGTCAGAATAGAGTGCTGTATTCTGATGTTAAAAAGAGTCTGTCTGTCATACGTGATATGACATGATATGAGTCGGGAAGCCGACAGCCCGCTGCGCTCCCAGCCGGAGGGGCGGAGACACTCACTGTGACGGAGCGTGACGTGAGGAGGGTGTTTAGAAGTGTAAACACCAGGAAAGCGGCTGGACCTGACGGTATTAGCGGACGTGTCCTTAAGACCTGCGCTGAGCAGACGGCACCTGTGTTTACAGTGAAACTGTGTGTGATTCCCACCTGCTTCAACAAGTCCTGTTATAGAAACCACACCCCAGCAGCCCCAGTGACTTCAGGCCCGTAGCGCTCACCTCTGTGGTGATGAAATGTTTTGAGAGACTCATCAAGACGTTCATCACCTCCTCACTGCCCACCACCCTCGACCCGCTACAGTTCACATACCAGCCAGACAGATCCACAGATGACGCCACATCCTTCCGCCTCCATGAGACCCTTTCGCACACAGACACTGGTAAGGAGAACTATGTGAGAGTGCTGTTTGTAGATTACAGCTCAGCATCCAACACCATAGTTCCCTCCAGGCTGCTCTCTAAGCTGTTGGACCTGGGCCCGGGCCCATCCCTGTGCAGGTGGGTTCACAGCTTCCTGACCAGCAGACCACAGGTGGTACAAGTGGGTCACCTCACATCATCCTCCCTCACCCCCCAACACCAAATCCCCTCAGGGCTGTGTGCTCAGCCCGCTGCTGTACTCCCTGTACACCCATGACTGTGAGGCCACGTCAGAGTCCAACGTCATCATTGAGTTTGCTGACGACACTGCTGTTGTGGGACTGATCTCCCACAATGAAGAGAGCCTACAGGAGGGAGGTCTCCCGCCTGGAGAACCGGTGCTGGGAGAACCACCTTCTGCGCAACGTCAGCAAAACAAAGGAACTGATCGTGGACTTCAGCAGGAAGCAGCAGAGGGACTACCATCCACTTCTCATCAGTGGTGCTGAGGTGGAAAGAGTGGACACTTTCAAATAACTGGGAGTGACCATCACTGTGAAGTAAGGCCAGACAGCGTCTCTCCACCTCCTCCTTCAAGCTCCCACTCAAGGTGCTCAGAAGCTTTTACACCTGCACCATCGAGAGCATCATGCACGAGAGCATCACCACCTGGATGGGAAACTGCTCGAAGCAGGACTTCATGGCCCTTAAAAGGGTGGTTGGTTTGGCTGAACAGACCATGAGAACCACCCTCCCCCACCTGCAGGACATTCACACCAAGCAGTGCAGGCTGAGGGCCATGAAGATCCTAAAACAGCCCAGCCACCCTGGGCACTCTCTCTGCTCCCATCAGGCCGGCGTTCCCGCTGCCTGAGGACTGAGACTGAAACGCTGAAGAAGAGTTTTTACCCACAAGCCATCTGTCTGCTCAACTCTGAGCCCTAAACTGGACTATTACTGCACAATGTAAATTATTGTAATATTCTATAATTCCATGTATGGTGTGTATATCGTACAGTGTGAATTACTTATTTGTATTCTTATTTATACACACGTGTATCTCTCTCTCTCTCTCTCTCTCTCTCTCTATATATATATATATATATATATATATATATATATATATATATATATATATAATTTTTTATTTTTTTAATATTTATTTAATTTTTTACTACTACTTTTAATTTTATTACTACTACTACTACTACTGTGTATAACTGTGCATGTGACAAATAAAACATCTTATCTATCTAGTAAATAAAATACTGATAATTATAATTTTAAGACTTAGAAACAAAGTGGTGAGTAAACTAAGGGGCAAAGAGCCTGTTTTATGTAACTGACAGCACAATCAGGTGCCAAGCCAATTTATTTATAGAGCACTTTAGAACAGCAAGCACTGACCAAAGTGCTGAACATGGAAGAATAAAAACAACAATAGACAAACATTAAAGTCAGCTGGGAATAAATTCGTTTTTTTTGGAGACACTAATGACCTCACTGAGGGAAAACTGAACCAAAGAGGGCAAAAATGAGCTGAATGTGAGTGCAGTGATTCCTCTGACAGCAGCATTTAATACCGATTTGATTCAGTCAAGTGAAAGAATGAGCAGCTTCAGACCAACCGAGGCTCCACCGAGGAACACGGCAAACTCATTTTTATCACTCGCGCTGCAATTTAAAATGAAATCATTCGTCAATCAAAGACTTTGAAGTCTAAAGCTATATTTGATTCTAATGTTATAAATATATATATGCTGATAATTCTTCTATTAAATCTGCAGAATTCCCTCAAAGCTTCAAAGGAGGAGCTGTAACAGCAGTTATTATATTTGGGCAGCCTGATCAAATGTGTGACAGCAGACCGTTTCAGTTCTTCCTGCAGTCTCTGAGGTGACTGAGAAGTTTGTGGCAGAGCTGTTAATAACCAACTGAACGGGCAGCTCGTTAATATGTGACAGTGGCTCAGAAATGATCAGTGTCTTTCAATCAGATGTAATGATTCAGTAATTATTGATCAGAAAGAAATACAGCAAGTTCATCAGTTTAAATGTTTTTCTGGATGACAAAATAAAATTTGAAACACATATTAGGAAAGACTGTTTTTGGCTTCTATGACCTTGTCTACATGTAAAGGCTGCCTGGTTCCTGTATGTTAAAACCAGCGATAAAACCTGTATTATAGATATACAAACAAGCTTTAAAGATTCAAAGTCCTCATCTGAGCCTTCGTGCACGTGCGCTGCAGCTCCTGTGGTTGCATGTAATGTGTTTATGAGTGTAATGTGAAACTGCAAGCATTATGTTTATGTCATCCACGGCAGATTCCTCTCATGCACATACAGTCTGGAAGAAGGACTGAACACCACAGTGAAAGCATCGGTCATTTATTTACTACCAACACCCCTCAGGAACGGGTTTCAGAGTCCAAGAACACACATCACAGGTTCATAGGGCAGTGTGGCAGCAAGAACAAAAGCTGAAGTCGTCCCTTAACATCTTCAAAACATGCGAGTGGACCTGTGAACCTTTGAGCGATGGTCTGAAACACAGACTGAACTTACATTTCCTCCCCTCATCTGTAGCTGCAGTGTGAATTCACTGTATTCCACAGCTCAGTGGGTGGCACCAGAAACAACTACAAATCTGACTGCTGTTCCCCGCACAACAAGTGTGGTAGGCTGAAGAAGAATATCTTTTATGGGTTTCAATTAACAGTGTGCGCTCTGCTTCCTGTTTTCTCTCTAGAGCAGCTGTTGCTTCAGTGAGTAGTGTGTGTGTGTGTGTGTGTGTGTGTGTGTGTGTGTGTGTGTGTAGTGGATTCAGTATCATGATGTGTGGACTGCCCCTCTTTGTGCGTCTGCAGAAGGAGTCAGGTCCTCCCTCTTCTCTTTCCCTCTTGTGTGCTCGTTATGATCGTCTGTCCAGTCTCATGGTTATTCTCATGCAGTTACACAAGAGACGCCATTGCCCAGTCTGGTCCTAACTTCTCCACCTCAGCTCTAATGTGTCTGAATGTCTGAATTCTCCACAGAACGCGCAAATCTCTGCAACTCCCACAATGTCCCCATGTGCCCCACAGTCTGTGGACTAATACTGGTTCCACAGTCACCATCTCTGAGGGTCATTCCCACTGCTCCCGTGGCCTTGTCCTCTCCCTCTGTTTGACCCCAGCGCAGAGCTCTGGGAGGCCTGGCAGTCATCACAGAGCAGTGGTGGTTGATGTGGTGCACTCTGAAGTCCCCTCTGTGCCTTTGCCAATCACAGAAAAAGAAATAAGAGAAACCATCCAGAAACTGAACAATAACAAGTCTTTATAAATGGGCTCACCTGAAGTTTATGTAAAATCATACACAAGAAACAGGAGAACTCATGTTGTTTCTCCCCTGGACTCGCTTGGTCTGAGCTCCTCGCTCTGCAGCTGGGTCCTGGACTTCTTAACAAACAGGAAGCAGATGGTCCGAATCCACGACATCACCTCTTCCAACATCACCCTCGACACTGGTTACCTCAGGGATGTGTCCTCAGCTTTAAACTGGAGGTGGAACACTTGGATACCTGGTGCAAGCATAACAACCTTTGCATCAACGTGCCCAAGACCAAGGAGATTATCATGGAGTTCAGGAGGAACATCATCTGTCGTCCCGCCACTGTTAATTGGAGGAGCAGCAGTCGAGGTAGTCTCCAGCTTTAAATATCTGGGGACTCCCATCACTAACACCCTCACCTGGAACGCAAACTCTGGCTGTCTTATCAAGGAAGCCCACCAAAGACTCCACATCCTGAGGAAGTTGAAGAAGGCTGGCCTGGGGACCAAAATCCACACCTCCTTCAACAGGTGTGTGGTTGGGAGCATCATAACAACATGCATCACCATGTGGTATGGGAACTGCTCTGCTGCTGACAGGACGGCTCTGCAGAGAGTGGTCAAGTCTGCCAGAAGATCACCAACAGCACCTTCACGACTGTAGAGGACATCTACGTCAGCAGATGCAGGAGCAGGGTCTCCAGTATAATCGGGGACCCCTCCCACCCTGCCCACGGACTGTTCTCCCCACTCGCCTCAGGTCGTAGCTTACGCAGCATCAGAGCGAGGCCAACCAGGCTGCGAAACAGCTTCTATCCCGAAGCTGTCAGGCTAACAAACTCTCACAGACAACAACACTTGTGCAACAGCCTAGGCTAACATTAGTTAGTGCTGCTAGGTATTAGCTCCTTGGAGAGTCAGGAAATTTCACCTTCTCAGCCTTCACATAGAAATCTGTCTACAGACTGTTTGAGGCAACCAAGGGAGTCGGGGAAGGGCTCGTTTCTTAAGATATGCTACAATCATTTCAGACGTTGGCAATAAAAAGGGTCAAAAACATAAATAAGAGATAGAGAGCACATCTAGGAGCTACCAGAGTCTCTTTGTTCGTTTAATGATGGCTGCTTGTTCTCAGATTTTACATTAAAGGCCTTTAGAAACCGTGGACACTGTGTTTATCTGTTGCAGTGAACCATCTGGTTTGTAGTTTCTGGGTGAAATGTCCCTTTAGTTTCAGCTGGTCTGCTGTCAGACTCGGAGCAGCTGATGGATTTCACAGGTCCGGGCTGTGCTGCTGTGTGGGACGGGTCGAGTCCAGGTCACAACCACAAAGTCATGACTGAAACATTTTACCGGGAGCGTGAGGGAGCTCCAGCAGGTCAGAGATACTGGAAACTGGGAATACCACCCCCACCCCCACCCCCACCCTCCCACCGGCTGTGTGTTAAATTAATTTGTTCTTTTCCGTCAGCCCGTCCCGGGCCCTGCAGCTGTCATTATCACAGACGCGCAAAACAAGCGCTCCTCTGTCTGCTGAGACGTCATTATGTTTGTTTCCGTCTGTTGGCCGCATCAGGTAACAAAGCTGTGAGGGCTGTCTGAGGAGACATGCACAGCTAAGAGGCACGCTGTTAGCAGGAATCAAACCTGAGACCTCTTAGTCATCCATCAAACAGCAGCACACCTCTGTCAGCAGATCAGATAGTCTCTGAGCGTTCGGATCGTGTGGCCTCAGACAAACTTCCCCCACCGGCTTCGTGTTTATTTTAAGCTTTTTCACACGAGATTAAAGAAACCCAGCGTTAAACATTTGGACTGGATCAGCGCAGGTTAATAACGCTGCTGCTACTTTATTTGGGCAACCAGGCCCAAAATAAAATGTCCAAATAAAAAAGTCTGAATTTAAAAGTGCCTTAAACCTGCATTTTCTTTCTAATGGCCTCTGTTTGCAAGAAATGAGTGTGGTTGAATAAAAGTCTGCAAGAAAATAACTCTCCCTTGATCTCATGCACTGCATATAAACGATGGACACAGACCTTTCCCTAATTTGGAGCCCCAAGTGGACATGAGAGGAACTGCAGTTGTTGCTACTCCTGCGTTGGCGTAATTTTTCCGCTGCTGTTCCGATGAGTTTCAGTTTGGAACTGTTTCTCAACCAAGACTAGACGATCAGCTGACAATTAATCAAACGTAACAAAATGAAATAACAATCAAATGGACCGTCTCTAAAAAAATTTTTTAAAAACATCTATCTGCTTTCTTTATGGCAATAATGTGAACAGTATTTTCTTCTTTGCAAACACAGACAGTGTAAAGATGGAAAAAGGGAAGCTAGCACTGTTAGCCAGCAGGGGGCAGCTCATCTGGTTCAAAAAGACTTCGGCTGTATAAAAGTCTGAGAAAACGACCCTCGGCCCCCTCAGTAAACACTTTCCTGTAGGGTTTCAAGTCATACTGAAACATCAGGTCCGTTCTGTGAATTTCAGTCATTTTGGAGTTTAGATACATTTTTGGATTTGAACGTTTTTGCATGTCACAGCTCTGGGCTGACTCTTCTGTCTTCAACTGAAGCCTGATAAATATCCTGCAGACCTTCAGCTGTTATTCAGGCACCGGTGGCTGCACTCACTTCCCTCCACAGTTCATAAAAAAGCAGAGCTAGTCTGCGCTCTGCCAACTGTCCCCTTAAAGGAGATTAGAGTTCTCAGAGCGGAAAAGAAAGTGTTGCTCATTTGTCTCCCTGCAGGATTTTCTGTCCCGTCGGTCCGCCGTCCTGCTGACTCTGCGGTAACGACGTAAAGCTCCAGCTGATGATTCATGGATCAGATGACTCAGATCTTGTGAGTGAAGCTTCTCTGGGCCAAATCAAGCTGCAGGATTCCCCCTGGATATTCCCTGCCGTCCTCTGTCTCACGCCTCCAGCTTTCCTGGTTCTCGCTGTTTACTCAGTCGGCTCTCACAGTGAAAGCTGAGCCGCGGCTCTCTGTGGATCTGCTCGCAAGGTTATTCGGAGGTCTGAAGGTTATCAGACACACACACACAAAAAAAATCACAGGAGTTTACAAATCCAGGAGCTGCAATAATCTCTCAGCTGCACCACCACCGGGCCAGCAGTGCCAACTGTTAAAACTGCTTCAGCTTCTCACATCCAAAGTCCGAAGGTTCACTGG
Organism: Pterophyllum scalare; assembly: GCA_024447675.2. Lineage (NCBI taxonomy): Eukaryota > Metazoa > Chordata > Actinopteri > Cichliformes > Cichlidae > Pterophyllum > Pterophyllum scalare. The sequence goes on from JAMQGT020014517.1 coordinate 75,174, forward strand.
ACATGTAAAAGTGGACCTGTTCGTCTTTTCATCATTTCCTGTCATATGTCTCCTGTTCCAGGCATATTAAATATGGTCAACTAATAATGAGGTCTGTGTATGCACAGTAATCCCTATATGCCAGCAGCTCAGACTGCTCCAAACACTCTGTTTAGTGCTGTGTTTCTACTCCCAGATCTGTATGAAGTCATACAGAGGGGATATCCTTAATATGGTCATGAGGCACTGAAGCCGCACCCACCAAATATTCTGTTTATGAGGGGCATCCAATCAGACGACAGATATCAAAGACTAATATGTTGCTGGAAATGAGCAGAAAGGTTGTGAGAGTTTAGGCACATAAATTCATCATGTAACAAATGAGTCTAAATAACATCCATGTGGTGTTTGGCATCCATGTGGAACCCACCTTTTAATTTTAGACCTTAAAAAAATCCACATAGAGGGTTTATGAAAATAAGAGACCAAAGTATATTTTTTGTTTGTTTGTTTTTTCCCAGCAGGCTGTAAATGTGTTTATTTCTACTGTAAAGTTTTAACATTTTAAGCATTTTAACATGGCAGTCTATGGGTCTGACTCTAGTGGACATTAAAAGAACTGCAGCTTTTGGTGCTTCAGGTGGCTGCTGGGGATGGACAGATTTGATCATCTAATTCTAAACAAACTGAAACATTTTAGAGCCTCTGCCTGCTTCAGGAAGCGGAGGTTACAATTCCACAGGGTTAAAGTGTTGAAGCAGTCAGGGTTTGACTCTGAACATGTCAGCTGACCTGAGTCAGTAAAAACCTTTTTAATTACCTTCATGACAGCTGAACTCTTGGCATCACGCTGCTTTGCCAAAGTGTTTCGTCAGCCATGAGTCCTCTCACTGACCCTCGCTACAGGTAACCATGTTGTCTCTGTTGCCACAGTGACGTTACCAATGACTCCGGTCCAAAAAGGCCAAACCGTGACTCACCTGAAGCTCTACTTATTTCTCACCTTAAACAGCCATTTAAAAGTTCCTATTAGTCTAACCTCTCCTGATTCCTGTTCAGCCAAGTGAATCAGCTGCCACAGCCGAAGCGCTTTCACGAGAGCAGCAGCTCAACCAGAAACGTTTCCAGTATACGAGAAGTGAAAAATAACCCCTACTAAGACATGACCTCACGTGATCAGTACATTATCAAATAAATTGACTAAGATATAGTGAAAATGATGTTGTGGTGTAAACACAGATCTTCTGTGATGGAATAATATTCCCTGCAAACAGTTAGCAATGCTAGCTAACATTAGCTTGGAAATAGCATTACAAAAGGCTCTCTCACCGAGGGCGCAGCCTGCGCCGCGCTCTGAAACGCACTCCTTTCTACTGCTTGCACTGTGCAATAACAGTTTCTCGCTGTGTCGAGCAAAGCGCAGTGCGAGCATGCCGGTGGGGAGCACCGGCGTTTACCGCAAACGTTGACCTTTGACTGCAGCGCGGTATGACATACAATTGTGAGACAATAGAAACAACCTCACAGCCACGCTAAGTTCAACCATGCAATGAAAGAAGATGAAAGGTCTACGTGCTTGTAGGGCCACGGGTATCTTGTTGTATTTGGGTAGGCAAAGTCTGTATTTTAGGGAGTGGGCACATCCAGTGCACATAATCACCAGGCGCCAAAAAATGAAGGACGGGCTGAAACTAGAGGTTAGCGCAACGTATGCCGCGGCCAAAACATCACCAAACACCCAGCTCCCAGTACAACACAGACTCCAATACAAACTCCACATGAGGACAAACGCTAACTCTGATGTGGCTTCAGAAAGGATTTAGATAAGAAACATCATTAGAAAGCAAGTTAAGGTTAGTCAGCTAGCTTGTCTAACCTTAACTTGCTGGGTAACTGTATCCTGGTCTAATGTCACACAACCTCCATAGAAGATACAGTCATGTGAAAAATAACGTTTTCATACGACTGTGCAGTCCTGTGACAAACTAAGTACAGCCCGGCTCAGGAGGTAGAGCAGGTCGTCTACTAATTGGAAGGTTGGTGGTTCAATCCTTGGTTGTGCCAGTCTGCAGGCCACAGTATCCTTGGGCAAGACACTGAATCCCAAGTTGCTCTGTCTGATCAAACCGTCGGGGTATGAGTGTGTATAAATGTTAGATAGAAAGCTTAGCTGTAGAAAGAAGTGCTGGTGTGAATGGGTAAATGTAAACGTGTTGTATAAGTGCTTTGAGTGCTCAGCTAGAGTAGAAAAGTGCTGTATAAGAACTAGTCCATTTACTGCTTCCATAGGAATTAAGAAGGGTGTAACCCCCACTGAGCATTCAGGTATGTGTTAACACAATGCCCCAGTCTTCCCAGTAGTGGATGTCCCAGCTAGGCCAGACCATGTAACACTCAGAGAAAATGCAGAGCTTCTCAGTTAGCATGTGAAAGGCTAAAGTTCAGGACAGTACAATTAGAAACAGAGTGAACAGGTATGGCCTGTTTGGACAGGCTGCAGGAGAAAGCCTCTCCTCTCTAAAAAGAAGATGGCAGCATGGCTTAGGTTTGTAAAGCTCCATCTGAAGAACACAACAGAGCTTCTGGAACAAAGTCCAGACCAAAGAGGAGATGTTTGTCCATGATGCACAGCAGCACAAACACCTCAGACCAACTGTCAGCACGGTGGTGGAGGAGGGCTGAGGATCTGGGCTCCCTGCAGTCACTGAGTGGACCATGAACTCCTCTGTGTCCCAAAGTATTCTAGAGTCAGATGTGAGCCGAACTGTCCCACAGCTGAGGCGTGGACCAAACTGGGTCATCGACAGCACAATGACCCCAAGCACAGCAGCAGATCTCCAACAGAACGGCTGAAAAAGGAAAGAATCAAAGTTCTGCAGCGGCCCGCTCAGAGTCCAGACCTCAGCCTGACTGAGACGCTGTGGTGGACCTTCAGAGAGCTGCGCATGAATGAATGCTGCAGAAGAGTGGGCCAAAACTCCCCCCCAGCGATGTGAGACACTGATGTAAAAAAATGAACATATATCACTTCAGGTTTTTGCTGCTGCAGGCTCCTGAATCATGGGGTGGACTTCATTTTTACAGGACTGCAGACTGAAGGACTTTTGTATTTCTGTATTTAAATACATGTGACCTGCTCACAGGAAAGAAAGGAGGGGGTGCTAACATGACATCACCTCGAGCAGAGAAGGTTGTGGACTAATTAAAGGGGGATTGGTTGAGAGGTGGGTTGTGGGGGGGGGTATTATTAGCGTATTAGCTGCAGTGTCATTACTGTTATTAACCCAGGTGTGTTTTCTCAATGACCAAATCCTCCATCCTCAATGAATGGAGGAATGGATGGAGGGGTGGAGACAGAGGTCGTCCAGCCCCGGGGGCGACCCACACTGGGAGCGAGCCCTGTCACCATAGCAACAAAGGAACAAAGAAGATGGGGATCAACTTCAAGTTCACAGCAGGACAGAAAAACATGTCACCGTGCTTTTACAGCCGTGTGACTTAATCCCAACTTTGTTTCTGACACGACGCTGCACGGCAGCAGAGGAATGTGATTGGTTCTCAGATTGCAGCCACTTCCTGTCTGAGATGGCTTCCTCATCAGTGCAGTAATGTTGTAAATAAATATTTCTGTCAGTCGGGAAGTGTGTGGCAGCATCGATTTTCTGCCACTTATCAAAGAGTCTCTGAAGTCATTTTGTGTTTTTTTTTTTTGCACCAGCTTTTGTTGCTTTGTGTCTTTTTGTGGTTGTTTTGTGTCACTTTGCATCACTTTCACTCTGTGATATTTTTGTGACTTTTTGGTAATTTTTGTCTCTGCCATAAATCAGTATCTTTGTGGTGTTTTGTTGCACCTTTGTGGATGTTTTCCATCAGTTTTGTTTTGTATCAGTTTGTGTCTTTGCCGTTACGTTTGTTTGTGATGACTTTGACGTTTTGTTCAGCAGCTACTAGTGTCTCTTTGTGACGTTTGTTTCTCTTTCATGTTTTTTTCACCTTTGTGGTTATTTTGTCGTTGTGTTTCTCCATCTTTTGGTTGCCTTGTCTCTTTTGTATCTCTGTAGCATCGCTGTGTGCTGTTTCTCTTTGTGTCTGTTTTTGGTCGTTTTGAGATATTTTTGTGGAGGTTTATTTTGGCGGGGGGTTGCACCTTTCTGACTCTTGTGTTGCAGCAATCGTGCACTTTATACATACAGTGTGGCCATCATACAGACATGCAATTGTGGTCTGTTGTTTCTTGTGCTTTTAGAATCTGGTTTGGAGAACCTGCAGACACTCTGGATCTCAGACATTTAACGATGTTTCTCTGGCAGAGATCTGATGTCTCGTGTGAAGCATTATCGTAGCACACGGATGGTGCTGTTGGAGAACAGAGAGGAGTCTGAATGTGTTTATTTTAAAAATCTGACCTTCAGGAGGAAACTGAGAGCAGGGAGGACGGAGGGAGGTATGATTGCTCCCGGGAGCTTTCATTAACAGGTAATGGACCTGATGATGACATCTCACACAGAAGACGGTGGAAAGGAAGAACAGGAAGTGATGCCACTGGAGCGGAGGCTACTGATTGGATAGGAGATTCCCAGCCAGCTGTAATAAAACCTGATGTGCGAAGCCAGAAGAAGACACAGAAACAGAGAGAGAGGCGACACAGCAGCGATCAACCCTACACCGAAGGTACAAACATGCATGTAGCTGTGTGTGTGTGTGTGTGTGTGTGCACGCACACGTGTGTGTGCATGCACAGGTGCAAATTTATATCACTTTTCATTATTTAAAAATTCCTATTTAAACTTTAAAAGGAAATTTAAATTCCTTTCAAAATAAAAGCTTTACGGTTGCATTTTAAACTTTTTTTCTGATGAAAAACTTCATTGTGAGTGAGCTGCTTTGTCACGTTTAATTTTTTTAAGCCAATTCTCGGTGAAACTGAAAACCCATTTATTCGTGAACTTGCAGTTTGAGATCATATTTATTTATTTTAATGGATTGCTACATATTTGAGGTCGTTTTTAAGCATCCCTCTGACAGGATGTTTGCGTGGATTTAAGATCTCACTTCTGAGTTTTTTTTTTGGCTGCTGCTTTTATTGTTGCCTGAAATCTTTCCTGCTTTGATAAAAGTGAGATTTCAACAGGTGAACACACACGAAACAAGTCTTTAAATCTTCAAAGAGCAGCGTTTAGCACTGAAACTACGACCTAGTGATAAATGAGCTTCTCAGATGAAGTGTGAAAACGTTGTGTTGATGTCTATTCTACTAACGGGCTGCACGGGTATTTTTGTGAATAGAAGAATTTGCAGTGTAAGTGTGTGTTTGTGTGTCTTCACATGTGCATGACTGAGAGCGCTGCAGCTCCTCAGCATCAGCAGCAGGTGTGAACAGAGCATGCACAAACGTTTGTGCACCGGCAGGAATGTGTGTGAGTGACGCAACACAACAAGTGTTTGTTTCTGCACGTCTGTATGGAGGGGACACTGTGTGTGTGTGTGTGTGTGTGTTGTCTTGGAGAGGACAGGGGCTGTGGGAACGTCAGTCACTGTGCATGTGACGGTCAAAAAGACGTTTATTTGCAGGGATGGAAAATGCTAAAATTAGCCGATGTTGCTGTACAATACACTTACACCCGTCAGCTGAGCTAAAACTGTCCCTCTGTGTGTGTGTGCGTGCGTGCGTGTGTGATTGAAACCATTGTTGTGAGGACTCCTGGGTTTCTCTGTGGGGTCAGACTCGGTTTTGGGGTTCTACTTAAAGCTGAGTGAGACTCAGAGAGATTATATTTCTGAGGGTGTCACACTGGTGTCGTTTCTGTCTATCAAGTTTGTCTGAACAGCGTATGAAAACCAGACTGTATACAGAAGATGCACCATGACATCACTAATTTTCACCTTCATGAACACTGTATGAGTGTGTGTGTGTGTTTGTGTTGGGGGGGCTTACCCTGCAGGGTCCCTATTATTGAGAATGTGCTCATCACTTTAACACTGCAGCTGATGGAGGTGAATTTAGTTTGTTTCTGTGCAGCTGAGAGGCTCCTAAATTCACTCATTTTCATCATTTATTTATTTATTGGAAGTGATGGAGTAATATAACTGCTCAAGTTTCTTGAGTTGCTTTGCACCAGTTCAAAGGAGAACATTACAGGTACCGGTAAAGTTCATGTAGCCCAATCCTAACCGACTCGTTCCAGATGCAGTTCTGCTTCTGTTTGCTGCTCCCCTGCCTGCTGGCCTTCACCCTGCTCTGCTGCAGCGTCGATGGCTTCAGAGTCCAACCTGCTCAGGTCAGTGTGACTGCACACACGCACACTTGAGCCTTTGTGGGGACCCAGGTAAACACAGTGCATCCCCAGGACACCAACCCTAACCAAAACAGAGACCCTCACCCTGACTCTGCTCTCGTGCAGACTCCTAAAACCAATTCTCAAACAACCCTGACCAAAGTGTCCCTGCATGGGAGAAAAATCCTCAAAGTTCAGAGAAGATCGCCCCGATCCACTCACACACGTGCGTGTCGTTCTATGTTTGTGACGGCCAGAGATACATGCGTCACCAGGGGTAAAACTGACATTTATGGGCTGCACTCTACTCTTGTTCTTCACTGCTACAGAAACAGAGTGAGTACTTTTATGTTCTGTACTTTAGGTATACTTTATAAATACTTTTAATAGGCAGTATCCTATCACACCATCTTGAGGGCCAAAACAAGCCTCGAGGGCCCCGGTGCTGATATCAGATGGCGTGAGGCAGCGGGGAGGGAAAACCGAAGCCGTTCTCTGTTTAGTCTGGACAGCACGAGATCTGTCGGAGTCATCTGAGGCAGCAGGCGGACAGGAAGTGAGACACAGCTCGCTGCTGGGCCATGGTGTGAGAGACGGTCCTCAGCGTGGAGGCGTGACGTGTGAAAACACAGCTCGATGTTTTCTATGCGGAGACTCCCTTATAGAAAATAAAGATGGAGGACACACCAGAGGCCTTAATTCATGTCTCTATCAGCACACCAAAGTTCCTGGGTATTAGGAAGTCCTTAAAACAGGACAAGAAGTCCTGGATGCGGCTCAGTTTAAATTCTGCAGATGCTTTTCTCATCACCCATTTCAGTGCGTATCATTAAAAAAACCGCAACTCCAGCTCATAGCTTTATCCCACATGATTTCATTTATCTTCTCTTACTCACCTTATTTGCAGCAGATAAACTATCATCCACTTTAATTACACCACCCCTTTAACTTCAGTACATAGGCTTATTCCAACAAAAGGATTTTCAGCACATAGTCAGGTCCCGTCACATCTCTCTGAAGGACTGTCCGTGTTTCTGTTTCAGTACATAAACTTATCCCAACCCTTAGGCCTTTACCTGTCCTTGTCTTCCAGCAGGTAGACCGGCCCATGTTGAGGTTTCACAACGCCCGTCAGCCCCGCCCTGCAGGTGTGAAGGTGGGGGAGGGGCTGACGGCAAAACTGCTCCAATCGGACCACGTGATGAGGATGGAAAATGATGTCATGGAGCCAAAGAGAAAGAGGAGTTTCCCTATCAACAACATCCCACTGGACCGCCTGTCCATCAGCTCCATGGAAACAAAGCAAGGATCAAACAAGCAGAGGTAGTGACGTGAGAACACCTGAGAGAACACCTGAGACAGAGGGATGTATTTAATGCCACCGTGTTCTTTTTTCCACAGTAAGGTAGCGGAGTTGCCACGACGACGACTTAATCCACCACCCATTGACAGGATTGGCATGGGCCGTCAGCCAAACAGCAGAGGATAGGCCACGCCCCCACATCTGAGAGCCCTCCCTCTCCTCACAGCACCCTCCTTGGACAGGTTAGAGTTAGGGTTAGGTACTGCAGGTGGTTGATGCACAATTATAAACATTGTTAAATAAAAACACTGAAATGTTCCTTAATGTCTCCAGATGCATGAAACAGTCAATCACCTGCTGAGCCACGCCCACCTGTCAACCTTACTTCACCTGGACATGCCCAACTCCGCCAAAACAAGTCATGAAAGCGCAATGATGATGCATTCAGGTGCAGCTTCGTAAAGTCAACAGGAAGTAATTTCAATTAATCCAGCAATTTGTTTGTGTCCATGGCAACTAAAAGCTTTAACGAGAAAATCGTTTTTAGATTTTAGAGTCTGTAAAACCGTCAGCTGAGCTCAGATTGTTAATCTTTAAATTTATTTTACCTGAAAACATGAAGTTTGGGCTTTATTCGTTTCTGTTTTTATTTTTTACAGCTGAATTTGATCAGAGTGAAGTTCATACTCTGATCCACTCTCAGATTATCAGCATCCCACAGTTCATCTGTATCGCAGTGTTTCCACCACAGCAAACATTTCGGATTTATCGATTAGTTTTTTTCTAAAGTCAGGATCTGATTTAAATCAAAAACAGATTTCAGCCAAAGTTGTCGCACTTTTTAAATTTGATGAGTTTAATCTGGTCATTTTTTTTAATGTCTTAAGATTTTTAATCTGAGGATTTTAAGTTTTTAATATAATTTTATTATTTTTTTATTCTATTTTTCTAACTTTATACTTTTCATTTTGATTCTTTGAAATTTCATCTAGAATTATTTTAATTGGTGATTCTAAGTTGCCCATAGGTGTGATTGTGTTTGTCTGCCTCCCTGTGTTGGCCCTGCTGGTGACCTGTACAGGGTGTGCCCTGTCCCTCGGCTTATGACAGCTGGGGTAGGCTCCATAAGCGGAAGAGAATGGATGGATGGATATTTTTACCTTATCTCATCATAATGAGCTAAGCGCTCCCATAGCTCACAGCTGACGATGGTGGTTAAAAGTACATATACGCACTGTACAGTTTTACTTAACAGGCTCCTTATTTTTCTGCTCCACAGAGCTTTGGACTGTGCTGCTTTAATTTCACAAATTAACTGATTAAAAAAAAAAAAAAAAGTTGCAGCAATAGTGTGAGTGTCTGCATAAACTGAAACCGCTGAGTTCATTATTTGGCAATAAGATTCACTAAAACTTTTCACTTTGTTTCTGATCATTTTAATGTTTATAAGTTTAATTACACATTCATCCTGTTTTAAAATAAAAATATGCCTTTTGGTCAGCTCAGCTTTAAAATTAACAGCTCTTTTTGCTGCCGGCCAACACAAACGTCTCTTTTACGGGGATTGCCTGAATGCACCATCACCGCCTCCTCCTACTGCTGGGACTCCGATTGGAGGTGTCTTCACCTCGACTCCGCCCCCATCTCTAACACAACTCCAGGTTCCTCCCTGCAGGATGCCAGGTTTCCACAGCAACGTTGCATTTCTGCTGCAACCATCTTGTTGGAAAAAAATGGATGTGAATAGAGAGGGGCAGGTCTATGTTAGCCAATGAGCGAGCAGTTTCAGTCACACCTGTGTACCACAGGTAAGCCTTCATTTTGAAAGGCAATGTGACCGAGATTTGCAAATGAGAGACTGAGCCCACAAACTCAGCAGCAGCATGTTTACAGAGGTCAGACTTCTACAGGACTGGAAGTCTTTTCATCACCTCAGATATCGCCACCTAGTGGCCTTCAGATGCAATGCAGGTTTCATACAGTCCCGCACTGGCCTCATACCAGGAAGCTAAATCCATGATTTTTCCCACCTACAGCTGCAACATGAACACACAATGCTGCATTTACATCCTTGAGCTGCACCAAGAGGTGTTGCTGCAGGGGTCAACGAGCTTCTCCACCACAGAGGCACCTTTCATGGCATTACTATCACACATCACATCAGAAAGTATTTAATAAAAACGCATTAACAAAACTCACATTTGTCGCAAAGAAATGAAAACGTTGACTGACTAAACTTTGAGAAATTTAGATTTAACCTAAAATGAAAATAAATGTCCAAAATTGGCTTTAAGAGCTGTTTTTGAAGCAGTTTTCATGAACTGAAACCTGCAGAATAGCCCTTTAAAACTAAGTGCTGAATCAGGCGTTTTTTTACGTGATTTACGGCCTGAGCGACGCTGCAGTGGAAACCGTCCTGCTCATTGATGCTTCTTCCTGCCTGAGTTTAACTGTGCTTAATAAAAATAAAGTGATCAAACTTCTGGATGACTACCACCTCTCTTTTTTAACCCTTTAAGGATTTAAAAACAACAAATGAGCATTTAGTTAATAAAAGCTGAATTTAGACCACATGCCTAAAGCTGCAGTCCCCATAGACTCACATGTTAAAGCGTCCAACTCAGTGACAGCACACACTCAGTAGCTCATAATTTCTCCCTTCATAACTGTACAAAACTCTTTATAAATCACCTGTTTGAACTGAATTAAGACTTAAATCTGCATTGTTAGGGGCATGGCCTCTCATAACCAAGCAAGCATTTCACCTCTAGAGCTTTACACGCCTGCTGTGTCTCAGGTGTGGAGTAAACTTCCTGTAAGCACCTGGAGAAGAGAACAGGGGCCGGACGCGAGTTTCTGTTGAGTCTTTATTAAGAAAAGTATCACATGAGCCAGAACAGTGCACACAAACAGGCTGGTTAACACAGTCCACGGATCTGATCCAGATCAATCCGTTTCCTGTGTAAACTCATCCCCGCGAACTTCTGTACGGGAGCAGAAAATGGGCATGATGAACCGGACTATCTGCAAAATCCAAACACCTTCACATTTAGAGACGAGAGGGCAGAAGAGACTTTGCCCTCAAATCCAAACCGGAGAACTCAAATGTACTCTGGACAAGAAACTCCCCAAAATGAGCCTCTGAGCAGCCAGCGTGTTCATCTGCAAACCTGAACTCTGTCAAAACATGGCAGTATTCATCCGTATTCAAAAATGCCAGCTGCTATCACAAGCTAACACTACAGAGCTTTTTAGTCTTTAAATGAGGTAAACATCTCATAGCTACGACTTGATGAAGCTGGCTAACATCAGCTAAAGCAGCTGTAAATCAGACCACACACACACACACAGCTAACCTGAACTACATTAACCTCACATTCTTTTAGCTGCCCTGGATAGAAGTTAACATTAGCTAATATTATAGCCTTTACTGGATTTATTAAACTGAGTGCTAATTAGCCCATGGTGCACCGCTAATATCAGTTAATGACATGAACTTTGCTACCATAACTACCTTAGCAATTAGCTAAATTAGCCGATCTTATTTTGAGTTAGCTAGAACACCACCTTTGATGTGATGCTAACATTAATATCAGTACCTTTGTTAAATTAGCTTTGAAAAATTATCGCTAACTGTGGCAAAAGAACACCAACATCTCTTCAACAGCACTTGCCTGCATTAATAAAAAACAAAACAAAAAAACAGTTATATGATGAATGTGGGGTCAGCACATCATAACTTCCAAAATGTACACAACTGCACTCTACAGGAGTGCTTTTTAAGTGTGAACAGCCCACGTATTTGTGAAAGAACCCGAGAAAGCAAAAGTGGTGATTGTGGGGCACTCACTGCTAACATGTCAACTACCACAATTCATGTATGAATGCTAATTAGCAGGCTTGGCAGTAAAGCTAACATAACGTCCAGTTACAAAGGATCCAGTTGTTTGTAGATAATGCTAATGCAACAGACCACTACCATAAACCAACAATACGGGTTTGAGATAAAGCTAATACAGCTAGCTAATATGAGCCACTGCTGTACATTTTGCTCTTTTGAGACAAAGCTAATATAGGTGACTGCTAACGGTAACTATTTCAGTCAGCTTTGACAATAACATCATAATCTGTTACATTAGCTTTACCACCAAGTCAGCTCACTGCTAATATATGGCTATCATTAACTGATAGAAGCCACCACTATAAATTTTTTAGCTATGAAGTAAAGCTAATAATATCGATGACTGCTAACATGACCCTGCTCATTAACTAACCGTTCCCCCTCGTAGTGAATGCTAACACCTGCTAACATTTTCATCTTTGAGATAAAACTGCTGCTGACATTAATAATAATAATAATAAATTGGTTAACATTGTACTTGTAGACGACTTGGGGTTAAAGCTAAGGTAGCTAACTGCTAACATAAGCTAACATTACTGATTAATTAAGCCAGCTGGCTGCTAACAGTAGAAGCTGTGGATCATTTTGGAGTGTTTCGTGTTTTTGTTCAGAGAACAGACGAGTTTACAGCAGATTGTGACTGAAGCCAGTGTGGTCTGGCCTCAGCCCATTTATTTATAAGGCAGAGCTGGACCTGAGGAGGGCAGAGCTATGGGTTTATTCAGAAACTAAATTAAAAAATAAAAACAACAAAACTTACAGAGGTTTGGGAAAAAACAAAACAAAACCCCCAAAACAATCAGAGGGGCATCCGATTGCCTTCCACACTGATTTTCACAGCGTGACCCGTCTTGGTCAGCCGGCGGATGTCAGCAAATCGCCGCATCTGCTTATCAACACGGGACAAGCTCTTCCTCACCGGACCCTGCAGGAGGACAGATAGGCAGGAAGAGAATGCTTAAAAAACAGGAAGTTAATGGCTTGAAACCAAACCACACACTGATGTAACAACACTTATGTTCAGCTGCTCATGCAGAAAGAGGTTTCACACACACCTCATTTAGAGCCATGGCAGAGGGGCAGGAGCTCTCTGGAGTAACACTGCATCCTCACCTACCTCACACTGACACGCTCCTGCCTCTTTAAGCCCCTCCCTTCCTAAAACCCCAGTCTCTTATTGGACAGCTTCTGGAAGCCTGCCCGGTTTTTTTAATACAGGTGGGTCATTCCTCCTCAGAATACAGCTAAATTATTTCTACAATAACTTCAATAAAGCCATGCAAATTTCAGCCTTCATACTTTCAAAGGCCCTCAGTGTACACAGGATAGGCCCATGTCCAGCATTTTTCAGTGCTCAGTAGATATCCACTGACCTATACTGCACTACTTCTCACCTGTAGACCATCATGTCCTGTTTTAGTTATCTTTCTTTAGTGCATCAAAAAGCAGCATTAGAGTTTGCCATTTTATTTAAAAAAGGGTCAGAGGTCACAGTGAGATTTCCTGGGCTGGACGGCTGCAGCAGAGACGCTGCGTCTACGTGGTCATACAGTGGGAAGAAAAATTATTCAACCCCTGTCGCTGCATGTGAGGGTTTACTGGCATAATTTCTGATCATTAAGTAACCCTGACTTCAGTGATTTAACTAAAGTAAATATTGAACTTTGAGTTAAATTAAAAGAAACCTCCTGTGATTGTCGCAGCATTCAGTCATTTAATCTGTCCCTGTGTGATCTGCAAGTGTGCTCAGTTTGAGGGTTGGATAATTTTTCCTCCGCCGAACGTCTGCAGTTGAGTCAGGCTCTCCAGACCATGCAGACAGACTTACTACCCCCTGCAGGTGACCGGGGGAGCTACAGGGGCATTCGGTTTCCCTCTATGCTGATCTTCACGGCTCCCTGTGGCCGTGTCAATTTCCTCTGCTCGGCGAAACGCCGTTTGTGCTTCTCCAACAGGCTGATGGCCTTCTTACAGCCACTCTACAGAGGACCAATCACAGCTCAGCTCCTGACCTCACCTGAGTCTCACTGACAGCAGGCAACTCATTGCTCCGGAGGACCAGAAAACAACCTGATTTCTGTTCCAGCATCCATAAAAATGCTTGTTTCAACTTTATAAAAACAGTTTTATTGAATCCATTAAAATGTAAATAATTTTTGAAATATTAATTGGTAAGGCACATAGCACTGTTAATAATAACCACTTTATTTTCTATTTGTTTGCCAGTAGGTGCCTTTATGTTTAACATTTACATATTTATTTTATTTGGGGTTTGTAATTATATATATTTTAGAATTATTTGTTTTGTAAATAAAAGCCTTTAGTTATCAATCATGAGTAAATGATTGTTTTTTTAAACAAATAATTTACAAATTTATTTCATATTTATCTTTATTTGCAATTAATTTACCTTTTTATTTTGTATTTAGTAACCTATTTATCTGGTATTTATTTATTTACTTGGTATCCATTTTTATGCATTTCGTTAAACCAAAACCTAAGAATGTAAAAGACATTTTAGCTAAAAAATATGAATTAAAACCAAAAAAAAATAGATAATTAAATAACACTAGAAGAAAAAGGTTCTAAAGCACTTCTCACTGGTGCCAAAAGAGGGCGCTCTGCTGTTTATTTAAAGCCTAAAGCACACATTTATTTCCTTTAAATGGGGCCCGGTGTGAGGACTCACCCTGCTGGAGTCCCCCTCCACGTTCCATTTGGGTCGAACCACGTAGTCTTTGTTGGAGGGCATCGGGACTCGAGCCCGGGCGCAGAATCCAGGGTCTCCGGGCCGCAGGGCTCTGCAGGGAGGAGGGAGGTGGTGCTCAGATTAGTGAGGGTTAAACTTTGTGCCATGTCTTGGTGCTCAGGTGAGAGGGTCAACCAATGGGGGAGAAAGTTACAACAAACCCCGCAGCCTAACCCCAGAAACCGCAGAACTAATGTGACGTCCCTGAGAACTTACTTCTCCTCTCCAGTCAGCTGCTTCTCCAGGTCTCTGCGAGGCGTCTGACCTCCAGAACTACAAACAACAGAAGAAGAAATGGATTAAATGTCCAGTCTGAACCAGTTCCTCCATGACAGCTTCTCGGGGGAGGTTCGCCACCAGCTGAACCTCCATGCTGTTAGCAGCACGTCACTCCGAGCAGGTTAGTCGGCCCTGAAACATCCAACGGGACACGAGCAGGGATCGGTTCGGGAAACTCACCTGTACCCGCAGGTGCCAGCTGCTGACAGAGAGACAGCCTCCAGTCTTTGCTTTGTTTAAGCCCTCTGTGCAGCAGTGCATTGACAGCAGCGATAAGCTGCCCTAACGCCAGAATGCTAACGTGAGAACACTTTCACATTCTAAAAAGTACTTTTCACACAAACACTCGTTTTAAAAAAGTTTAAACCTTTTAAAACTATCAGCAGCTCTGACTTCACATGTCAGATGGCCGTTTTGTGTTGCAGAGACACGAACTGAAGGCCTTTACAGACAATCTGCCCAAAACACGCCAAAAATGATTCAAGCTAGTGTTAGCTTAACATTCCAACTGAATTTAGATCCCATCGTCGTTAGCCGACTTATTTTGGTAGCTGGACGAGCTCAGAGTGCAGGTTTAAAAAAACACAGCTGTGACGCTGGTTGGGGTGGACAGATGGAGCTGGAAATGAGGATACATAACTTGTAAGAAAAATATCATGCAGATGCACTCATGTTTCAAAGATTTCCTTTTTGTGCTCCTTTCTTCTTCACTTTGGTGCTGCCGAGTTTGTCTGGGGAGCTTTAAACAGAGGGATGTCACTCAGTGCAACCATGCAGCTTCAGGACTGAACCTGGTTGGTGGAGAGAAGACGTCGGGTTCCTCCGTCCTCTCCACCTTCTGAGGCTGACTGGGAATGAGACGGAGGAAGAGGAGTGAAAGAGGAAACTAAGCTTCATCCTAACTGCTATGAGGCCCTTCAGAAAGGAGAGAAGTGCAGATTACAAACCAATTTCTCTTCACTTTTCCGGTTCTCAACATGTTTTTAAAAAGCTGTGTTGAGTGACTTTAACGTGAATAATGGCTGGACACAGCTCACGGGGGGGGGGGGTTCTCAATAAAAGGTCATGGTGAGGTCCCCAATGGGCAGAGACGCCGTCATATGACAGGAAGACAGTCAGAAAAACGGACAAAAAACT
>JAMQGT020014518.1:0-17423 GCA_024447675.2 Pterophyllum scalare
CCCCTCGCCCCACCCCCCGTTGTACGGTCTGTAAGCTCTGGCAAATGTTGATAATTGTGGATGATCCCTAAAATGGACAAAGTTTTAAATAATGAGGTGTGATCACAGTTTTTTCTACTCTCGGATCTGTATGTCCTCATGAATATGGTCACCTCAGGCCAATAGCTCTGTCTGTAGGCACAGAAGCTCCACTTCCCTTCTTTTCAAACCTTCTGTTTGTGAGCCAGAGCCAATCATAAGAAAGTTGGCTTAAAGTGGGAGGCAAAACAGCTTTTTCTTTTTTAGAGGATAAACTGAGGGGCTTCATCAAGACCCAGTATAAGGTAAATGATTATTTCGTAGAGGCCAACGTACATAAGTTGCTCTTAGTAGTTACCTACTAGTTTCCCATGACTTCATGATTGCAACACTATTACCTTTTGTTTATATGGTCCCTGGAAAATAAAACAATAAATAAAAATCTATACATGTAAAACATAGTGGAATTGCATGAGAGAACCTAGCACAAAGGCCTTACCGATCCACGGAAGGACATGGAAAGCAGGCTTACTGGAGTTTATATTGGTGGTAAGTAGCATCAGATATGATTGCATCAGTGTGCATGTTCATACATGTAGCTGCACTATTCTGTACCCTGCTCTAACCCTACATAAGTCAGTGTGAGAATTATATAATAATCTGAAGTCAAAAGAAGAGCAATGTCATGCAAATAAATGTTTAAAAATCAAGCAGATACTTCTCCTTGGGTTGCTGGTGACTCACTTGCAGTCATATCATTAAGAGTTTGAATCCAGCCTTGGCCCTTCATCAGACATACCTCTCCTCTCTCTTTGTGGTCTCTCTTGCTGTCAAATGTGCAGAAGTGCCAAAATAACAATATTTAAAAGAAAAGTGCTATCTCAGTGACATTTTGTGCTGATAATGAAGAACAGGTTGTGCAACGTGCACTTTGTTTCTGTAAGGACTGGTTGGAATATCTGCTACTGTCAGCAAATAGTGCTCGCAGCTAACCCTGACACTTCTATGCTCCATACTGGCATTATAAACAGAGCAAATGTGACTGCCCATTTCCGTTTTGATTAATGTGACGATAACTAGTTGCATTAACCCTCCGGCTGTCTGGTTATCACTAACTGTTAGTGTCACTTAACTTCACCAGTTTCCAAAGGCCTGACTTACTGACTAGCCCGTGTTTCCAAAAAATCTCTAGTACAAATGACAGGAGGTTACAGTGTACATGGGTATAAAGATTTTTTTGACTTTTTAAGACATCTTTAATATTACTTGAATTAATTTTAAGACCAAATAGAAGTACACCTCACAAGTGAAAAATAGTCATACCAACATCATTGATGTCAGTAAGAGAATTTTTAAATATTTTGGTGCGAGAGAATTAAACTGAATCGAGGTTCTGAGTAAAACTTAAACAAGAGTCTTTTAATCTTTTTTTTTTTTAAATAATAAAGTCAAGCTCTTTAGGAAAGCGCTGACAAATAATATTGCTCTGCTGAATGGGGTAAAAACAGAAAGGGGTCATATTTATTTTAAAACAAACAAACAGCGGCTGTGTGAGTAGGTCTTTACTGCAGGGTAACCTCATCGCATTACACTGTGTTGTTACCATAGAAATACATCTTGAGCTGACGCTATCTCTCCTGTTTCTCGTGCAGCCCCCTCTGAAGTGTTAGCGATCCGCCAGGAGAACACCAGTCAGAACAGCGTGACTCTGCTGTGGCACGAACCCGACCAGCCCAACGGGGTAATCCTGGAGTATGACATCAAATACTATGAGAAGGTACTCGGCTAACTGCTGCCTCTGCACCAGTCGAGCCTTAAAAAGCAGTGCTGTAGTCATTTGTTTGAGGTTTATGCCAGCCTATTGTGTTGATTTTCCAAAAAGAACTTACATGAATCAGGCAGCTCACGAGAGGCAAAAAAACTGTACCTGTAAGCGGACTGTCTTCAAAGGGCCGCGACTAAGCTGAGCCACAATATTGTGAATACAGAGGAGTGACGGTTGGATAGACTGGATAACTTAATCCAAGAAAAAGATCCTGCTGGCAGCTGAGCTAATTGAAAGGAAATGGGGGTTGAGAGAGCGAGAGCAAGAAGGAGGATGAGACGGTTTAGATTCCAACTTAGCGAAAGGGACAGTGACAGCAAGAGGATGGCGGGCGCGGCCTCTCGACAAGCTAATTGCCCCGAGTGTGTTCCTGAATGTGCACGTGCAGTATGTGTGTTTGGGTGAGTGTGTGTGTGTTTTTGTGATAGAAATCAGCTAATTGCAGAGGGAGCAGCCTGGGAGCAGGCGGTCTCATAGCCAAACAAGCAGGATAGTGCGGGGAGTTCTGAAGGATTAGCTCGTCTCTTGCGCTGGTGTCTTAATCTGGCCTAGCTCAGAGGGGTGAGACGCCTGTGGGGGATTTTCAAGTGGACAAGTCAGCAATGTGCTTTCTTAAGGTTTTTATAGTACTGTACTGAACAACAATGAGTCACAGCGAGGATGGCGGCGGCTGCTGCAGCTGAGGATGATGAAGACGAAAAAGACTCTTATTTCTGCAGCGAACACTTTATAATTGGGCTGTTTTCCTTCCCTGGGACACCCAAATGATTCACTCACTCTGCTGTTTGGGTGTAACTCTTTCTATTGTTATGTTGATTCCCCCCCCACACACACACACACATATAAAATATCTCTAAAATAATGATATGATAATGATGAACTTTATTGTTAATCAAGATTTCAAACAAGGAATACGATCCTTCAAAACAAAAAGCGCATCCCCTTTCTGATGAATATGCACATGAAACAGATAAATTTTATAATGCCGGGTCGGCTTAATAAGCTTGACAATTTACTTTTTACCCAAATGATGCATCATAAATGAATCTTTTATCAGAAAGGAAACATGAAAATAAGACAAACATGATTCAAAGTACCTGTCATTTTTCTGGCTGACAGAAGCAGATCAAGAGATTTACTGAAGCAGTTACATGCCAGCAGCGTCTGACTGACAGATCAGGTTAGACTCATTTATGTACAGCATGGGCTCTAATGAGCCTAGTTTTAAGACGATTGTAAGAAATATAGGCAGTGTTGTGAAAGCTCTTCGTGGATGGCAGATTTAGTGTGATCTTCCTTTTTTTTCTACTGTCTTTAAAGGTTCTTACAGGATAAGACTGGGCTGCACATTTCTTATTGTCAACAAATCCCATAAAAAAAGAAAAAGAAAAAAACAAACACCTAATCATTCTTTACAACTTCTCCACCGTGTCTGCCAAGACTCAGCCCCAGATCTTCTGGTTGCATCCAAAGACATTCATCTTAAGAAATGGGTCTCAAATATAAAGTGTCATTTCCAAAAAAAGGCTCAGTTATTTTCTGAAACAATAGGAGTACTGTTGCTTTTATTAAATATTACTCAACGAGTGGAAATGGTGCATTTTGTTGAGGTCTGTTTTCAGCCATGGATCAATACACATTTGGCGCTCTAGTTAGTTTTCATGGAAGAATAATAATGTATGCAGTCCAAATAAACTATAGTGTGCATGCATCCATGTGATAAATGTAGATTCAATTACTGGCTTGAAGAATATCATCAGCCTGTTGCTTAAGTTTTTTTTTCATTATTTTTGTTGTTAAAAATGGATTACGCAGAAAAAGGATTTTTAGCGGCTTACAAAACTTGCCAATGCACCATTCTAGAACAGATTATGAGGTCCGCTGTTGTTACATATATATATATATATATATATATATATATATATATATATATATATATATATATATATATATATATATATATATATATATATATATATATAAAGCTGTAAAATAAGTTGTAATGTAATGATTCTTAAATAATTTCATTCTCAATGATGACAACTGTGACACTAAGTCAGAATTCAGCACAAAAGGAGAGGTTGAAGAAGAGCCGGGTTGCTGAGTAGCTTGCAGGTGTGCAGGAACACAGTTCACAGACCTACCAAGGCAATTTTACTTGTATGGCACTACTCAGACACAAAGTAAATCAGAGTACTTCGCAGAGCCATAGAAAGAAGAAACTGCATTTGTGTTAGTGATCTGCTGGGATTGCAACTGATTTGGGTTATTTATCTACTTTCTGGAAAAATCGGAAAGACTCTGATGATGGAACAGCTTTCCTCATTCCATCAGATTGGCTGAATCATCCAAATGTGTATATGACATGTGTATGTAGGGCTGAATGTTTGATTGGTATGTTTTCATACTGAGACATGTGCACTTATTTTTTAATATGTGATTTTTTAAATCCAAACTGTGAAGCACTTTGTAACTGTGTGTTTTAAAAAGTGTGTTTTTTCCAGAAAATTCTCAGAGGTAAAGATGAGCAGAGGTTCACCAGTCTGCACAAAGTACAACTACAATTTATATAAAAATTTCAGAATGATTTTCCCTAACTTTAAAATTGTGCAGACTTCGAATATCTCATCATCTGCAATGCATAATATCATCAAAAGATTCTGAGAACCTATGAAATCTCTGTGCGCAAGGGGACAAGGCAAAAATCGGTCCTGGATGCCTGTGATCTTGAGGCCCTCAAGCGGCACTGCTTTAAAAAGAGGCATGATTCTGTTATGGAAATCATTGCATGGGCTCAGGAACACTTCCAGAAATCATCGTCTGTGATGTGTTGCTGCCAGCAAATTCAGACTGAGCTAATATTTTTTCTTAAAATGGTACATTGCTCAGTTTAAACATCTGATATGTTTTCTGTGTTCCATTGTGAATAAAATGTGGGTTTATGAGATCTGAAAATGATTGCAATCTGATTTTATTTAGATTTTAACAGTGTCTCAACTTTTTGGGCGTTTTCACTCACCGATTAGGTTTAGCCACAAAACCAACGTAGCTCCGTTTGGGCTGTTGGTTAGATTTATATGAAAGATGAAAGAAATGACAGTCTATGAGTGACAGGTCTGTCTGACTATTACCATAATTTAATGAGTCACGCGCCACTGCTAAATGACAACTTGAGCATAACTTGTTTAACAAAGAGACATTATTTGGCACCCCAAGAATGACGACCGGCTGATTTAGTTCGTTTTTGGAATATAAACTCAGAACACTCTTCCCACCCTAATCTTTAAATGTATTTGTCGCACTTGCAGGATAACGAAGAGCACAGCTACTCCACTCTGAAGTCTAAAAACACCAGCGCCCGGGTGTCAGGCCTGAAGCCAGGTACCAAGTATATCTTCCAGGTCAGAGCCAGAACCTCAGCAGGCTGCGGACGCTTCAGCCAGAACATAGAGATTCAGACTGGGAAAGCAGGTGTGTTTATGTGTGTGTTCACTTGTCTGTAAAGACGAAAAGAAAATGAAAGAGGAAATGATGTATCACTAAATTATTTGGTAAAACTTCCTGCCAGCCCACCATGAGTCACTGGAAGGCTTCAGTAGTTCTGTGTTCTTTGATACAATGGAAAAAGTCCAGTAGCAGCAGTTTGTTCAGTTAAAAGACTAGCATCTCAAAGTCAAGCCAAACAGCACAGCATGGTCCTGGGCTGAAGAGGTTTGGGTGTCAGTGAGGGTGATAACTGCCCAAGTCCACCCCTTTGTTCCATTGATCTGTGCATTGTTAGAGGGTCACCCCTGTCAGCAAAACTGCACCCTGCCCAGGCTTCAAACAGCTACAGTATGCAGTGTGCTACTGTGGGGTAGAAGCTTCACGTCTTTCACCTGAAGCAAGAACAACACAGACTGTTAAAGAAAACTTTTATTCGAATATATTTCTTTCCTAATAGGGGATTTGGCAGATTATGTCCAGATAAGGCTCTAGGTCTGCAAAGCTCAACCACCTGCCCGGTTGGAGTCCCAGTGCTGTTTCACTGAGTAATAGCCTCCTTTGATTCGGCTGTTCACTGGACTCAGACTCTCCCTGACCGAACAAGAGGGCTGTACACATTCCACGAGCCAACATGCTGAGTAATCAATACGTCCCAAAGTTTATGATAAACAGACAGAGTTGCCGTTTTCCGGAGGTGTGTGTGTTGCCCAACTGCAAGCTATGCAAATTCTAAGAACTGAATTAGTGCCCAAGTTTGTGAGGCTTAACATTAAGACTAGGTGGCTTGGTCAGTGCACTGCTCTGGTCCACACTGAAATATGTGAACAACTACTGGGCGCATTCTAATGAACAATGGACACATTCATGGTTCCCAGAAGACAAATCCAATTTTTATTTTGCTGATGCCCCAACTTTTCAATATTCACCACCTTGAAGCTAACATTTTTTTAAAGAAATGTCTTTAGCTGTTTTCACCCTGAACTTTTTCCTTTTTGTGTGCTACGTAGGCAGAAGTTGGGCACTGTCCCGGAATCTCCTGATATTGTGTGGAGTTTATGTGTGATAACTGTTTTTGACAGTTATAGAGTGGATTGCGTTAAATTTGGTCATATTTCACTTACTGTAGGATCATGCATACAGACTTTGATGGCTCCATTTCTATTGATTTAGTTTCAACATCAGGTCAAATATTTAACCTGTCTAATAATTGAGTTTTTGGCAGAATACTGTATTGTACATTATATATAATGATGAATCCAATAAGTTTGCAATGGAATTGATGACCAGTTGCAGCATATGGCTGGCACCATCCTGTCTTTTTCAGAGCCAGGATCTTCCAAATTAGTTATGTAAAGTGTTACCTTCCACACTGCCCCCTCACCTGCAGAGCAATGCTTTTTTGTTAATTGGAAACACATATCAGTCCCTCATTAGCTGTCATTAGCCTTGAGTCATAGCATTACCCTCTGCCAAATACTGATAAACTTGAAAGAAACATTGCCGTGAGCCTTAATATTATGTACTAGTAACAATTTACCTCTAAAGCAACAGCATTTTAAGAATGATCTAGAAAACACATCTATAAGTAAGTACAGTTACACAAGGCCACTACTGTTGCTACTCTTATTACACCATTCAGCTTTTTTTAACATCTAGTTCATGTTGGAAATTCTGTGTTTAATAGTGGAGGTTGTTTTTGATCTAATCAGCAGTGGCTGGCGCATCCTTACAGGCTGTGACATTAGCTCATACCGTTTAATTTAATTAATGCGTGTCATGGGGGGTTAAGGATTGCTGTTTCTGGTAACAGCAGCTGAGAAAAACTGAGAAAACAACTACCAGTGGCCGCACAAATATATGGGTGAAACGGGCGAGAATTCAAATGTTAGGTCAGCTGTTAATATCACATAATTATAGAAAATTGCCAATGATTTTCTCACACAAAGGTATAATTAATTCTACTATCATCAAAATTCTCAAGCAGACCTTTTGGAGACACGCCTAAATTAGTTTCAGACTCAATTTGGAAACCTTCTAGTGTCACTTTGAATTTACACGACTGAGTTACTTTGAAGATGCACAGAATGAACATTCACATGTTTTGTTATCAGACTTTGTAGACACCAAAAATGAATAGCAGCAGTTAATTATAATATAATATAATATAATATAATATAATATAATATAATATAATATAATATAATATAATATAATATAATATAATATAATATAATGTAAAGAACTGCACATAGTTCAAACAATGTACATGATTCAATAACTTCTTTCATGGTAAGAACAGTAGTGGGGACAGAGTATCTCCATGGGAAATCTCACTCTTGATGGTGACTTGTGCACTTGGTTTGAAGTTGGCTTCTAGGGTTTTTTTCTCCACAATCACCACTGAGTTCCTGATGAAGGATCCATCCATCTATCTATCTATCTATCTATCTATCTATCTATCTATCTATCTATCTATCTATCTATCTATCTATCTATCTATCTTTATAGCCCCCACGTGCACTGCCACTAGGCTCATCTAACTGTGTGCGCACATGTCTAACACTTACTGTGCTTCCATGTTCAATCAACCAAAACATTTATTTTTGTTATACCATGCACCTTAGACATGTATGTATTTGTGTATTACAGTGTACTCAAAGACATAGATGTAAACTGTTATGACAACATTCGGTCATTCAAAGTATTTGACCACATTAGCTGGATATTTCCTATCTATAATGTGATGGACAAACAGGAGGTGATTATATAATGGTGAGGTTAGTTAATGAAGCTCCAAATTCCTGTTTATCTTGTTTAACCAATGACACTCTACCTGCCGCCTGTGTTTGCCAGTGTGTGCATTTGGATAAACCGCATGTGTTGGTGGCAGCGTTCCCTCAGCTAACACACTGTGTTTGTGTGTCTCTGCAGCTCCTCTGCGCTACAACACCATGACCATCATCTGGATCTGCATGGCCCTGGTGTCTGGTCTGGTCACATTTTTGGCCATCATCATCTGCAGGAAACGGCAAGGCTACACTTTACCACACTACCCATCTCTGCTGTGTGTGGAACACTTTCTTACACTACTCTTACTACCATGCCTCTCTTTGTCTAAGCAGGAATGTTTTTTGTGATCAAATCCCCCGTGTGCACTGTATTTCTCTCAGCTGTTGTCACCTAAAAGTGTGGGATAGGATCCTGTTCAAGCCTGTGTTTGAGAAATACCAGTAGTACTCCTTATCATTTTGAAATGTTTGTCATATTGGGTACACAAGTAGTCTGCATACTATTCTTTCAAACTTAAGGATAATATGTAGAGAAAAGGTAGAAAAAAAATAAGTTGGAGGACTCGAGACAAGAGCCTGTTGTCATGACTGCAGAGTTTACCGCATATGCCACTAAGACAGAAGAAAAGGGAAATAAGGGTTCATTGGTGTCAGAGTTTAAGGAGATGGCCAATTTACTAATAAAACATTTCAAAAATTGATATAAACCACAAAAGAAAGTTTTAGTTTTTACAAAGAAAGTAAACTGCACTAAACACTTTTGCAAAAATAATTAATGGTTAATTGTTGAGCACCTTAAATAGTTTTACTATACTGATTAAACAATATTTTATTAAAATATATAGGTAAGGAAATAAAATGTAGCACTCTAGCTAATGCTAGCATGCATGTCGCTCGTTGCTAATCTCACTTTGGAACTGATGTTAGTCTGTAGTGGACATTCCAGGTTCCAGATCTTTAGGTAAAAGTCTTGCTTACATATTTATAACAGTATCAAAAACAGTGTTTGTATTCTTGGTCATTGGGAATTGCTTCAGTTGTTTGCCTCAAACTTTAAGTAAGTTGTTTCAAGTATAACACCAAGTCGCTGAAATGCATTGACCTTTCGTGGTTTCCAGTCACCACATTGCTGCTGGTCTCTTTCCCAGTACACACCCTTTAAGTTGTTACTTTATTACTTTATTGTTACCACCCTTTCTGACACTGGTCTCTGATAGCTGGGAATAATTTTGTGTAAAAGAGATAAGGACTGCCTTTGTCTGTCAAGTAACTATACAGAGAACTAGACAGTGTCCTTTTTAAAAATGAACTTCAGTTGTTTCCTTTCAATGAAAGAACACTGATAACAAGAAAAAAAAAATACACAATCACAGTTGTCACAATGAGCCAAGTCCAAATGAGTTTAAAGATGCCTAACTAGAGGTAACCTCTATGCAGCCATTGGGGGTTTGAATCTCTCTGTTGAATATAAATATTAAAGATAAATCAGGAGTGGTGGCACAATTACTAATATAAAATGTTTTCCCTGGGTGCAAATGCCCCAAAACTATGTGTTGTGGACCCATAAATGCATACTGGTTCTTCTTCAGCTGGTGAGACTTCTGCTAGTTTAACCCACTAACTTCTTTCTTACTTCCCCATACACTAAACATATAATATAATGTAATCATACTTCTTTCATGGGATTTTTATTTAAATTCTTACTAATTTGAGAAGGGATGTATAGCTTAACTTTTTTAACAGTAATGATTGTGTGTAATTGGGGTAGAGTATAGTCAGCTGCTACAATAAAGTGGTCAAAGTGCTTTGCAGAAGAAGAGTAGAGGTTTCTGGCAAAAACAACACCTACTTCCAAGATACATGGAGAAGATGAGAATGCTTGACAAGGTCAAAATACATTGCTTGAGACGTTCATTTCAACTTGTCACCTTTGCAGTTACAAAATTTTATATACAGTAGGAAAAGTACAGAGCAGAAAATAATTCAAAACAGCCAATTATATATATAGCCACATACATAATTACAAATTAGGAACTTTCAAGGACATGTAGGATATATGTTCATGTGGCTTCAGGCCAGTGATTGTCCCATTCCTGGTGTTACTGTCAGCTGCCAAAGACTCAATAAGTACCATGGACATGTGCCTGTAGTGTCCACTTTGATTCTTTCAAACACGCTGAAACTGAGTGGCTTTTTTTTTTGTTTGTTTGTTTTTGTTTTCTATCACACATAAACTTGGTGCTTTCTTAATTGATTGTCATCTTTCTTGTCAGTTTTAACAAAGATGTAAGGTTGCTGCAGGGTAACTACATTAAAAGAACTATCCATACCTCACAATCAGAAAACATATACGAAAGATGGAAGAAGCTGTAAAACTATAACCAATGCTTCAGGCCCTGAAACCTGTTTTGTTTTTTTTTCTAATGGCCAGCATGGTGCAATCTGTAGGGTTTTCAAAAAGACTTCTAGAGAAGTCAAAGGTAAAAGGCCCTCTTGTTCTGTGACACTTTCCTGATGACTTTCTATGGGTTCAATTACTATTGGCATATTAAATACAACATTTTGTAAATTATGATCCCCATTAGAGTCAGCAAGGAGAATAATCCAGGTTTATTGCTTTCAAAATAGGTGCAGTGTTCCTCCATTTCACCATTTGATCTACCATCCTATTTCACAACACCAAGGTGACGACAGAGAAAACTCAGCTCAAGGATCCAAAATGGGACTTCATTAACACTGGGTACATGGCAGACCTAACAATGTATTAGAGCGAATATGTGCTCCCTCCAAAAGTATTGGAACAGTGAGGCCAATCCCTTTATTTTTGCTGTAGACTGAAAACATTTGGGATTGACATTAAACGATGATTATGAGACAAAAGATCAACATCTCAGCTTTTATTTCCAGGTATTTACATCTGCATCTGATACACAGTTCAGAAGACAGCACCTTTTGTCTGAACCCACCCATTTTTCTTGTGAGCAAAAGTATTGGAACATGTGACTGACAGGTGTGTTTTGCTGTCCAGGTGTGTCTTGTTACATTGATTATTCAAACAATAAATAGCGCTGAATGTCTATGCTCAGTTTCAGATTTGGGTTTTGCCTGTGCAGAATGTGGATTTATAGTTAGGAGTAACCAACATGAAAACCAGAGAGCTGTCTATGGGTGAAAAACAAGCAATTGTGAAGCTGAGAGAAGATGGAAAATTAATCAGAGCCATTGCACAAACATTGGCCATAGCCAGTACAACCGTGTCCATGAAGAAGAAACGTTGTCACTGGTGTACTATGTACAGATGTGGAACAGGCAGATCAAGGAAAACAGCAGTTGAGGACAGAAACATTGTAAGTACTGTAAAGAAGGACCCTAAAACAACAATGTTAGTGACATCAGCAACAACCTCGAGAGGCCAGGAGTGAAGGTATCACAATCTACTGTTCTTCATGAAGACTTTATGAACAAAAGCACAGAGGCTGTCACCACAAGATGCAAACCACTAATTAGCAAGAAGAACAGGAAGGTTGGGCTGGAATTTGCCAAGAAGTACAGTGACAAGCCTCAGAAATTCTGGGACAAAGTTTTATGGCCTGATGAGACAAAGATGAACTTCGATGAAAAGGCTAAAGTTTGGAGAAAGAAAGGATCTGCTCATGATCCCAAACATATGAGCTGATCTCTGAAACACAGTGGAGGTAATGTCATGGCTTGGACTTGCATGGCTTCTACTGGGACTGATTGATCTTCATTGATGATGTCATACATGATGGCAGCAATACAATGCACTCAGAAGTCTACAGAAACATTTTGTCTGTTAGTGCAACCAAACTGACTGATATTGTGATGTCAAACCCAATTTTTTTTCAGTCTACAGCAAAAATAAAGGGATTGGCCTCACTGTTCCAATAAGTTTGGAGGAGAGTGTATGTTGGTAAAGGGTACCAATGGCTACATCTTTTATATACAATCTATGCTAATAACAGAGGCACTATAAGCACTTTGTTGCACTCTGTTACACTTGCTTGTCACTCACTGATTTATTATACATTTTTATCAAAATGGTAAACTAGGATCTTTTTTGCATGGATGTCAAAAACCAGCAGGAAATGAACTACCCTGCAGTGCAACAGTGTAGTAGCAACATCAAAAAACACGTGCCCTAAAGCTACAGGTGGCAACATTCAAATCTCTATGTGTGAATAAGTAATTTTCCCTTTCTCTTTTAAATGTGATGTCTCCTGGGATGTTTTTACTTTGCATTTTCAATATGAATATTGATCTTTGCTATTTTGAAACATATAAACATGCCTATAGAATAGGTTTACTATTATAAAAAGAATGCATCATGGCCAAACTAACTCAAAGGATTGGGCTGGACCGACTCATTAACCTCTTAACATCCAGCAGGTCACCAACAACCGATCTAAAGTTCAGTAAGGTTAACATCCACCCACTGTCATCTCATTTTTTGCCTAATTGGAACCTCAGGTGGAAAAGCTTTTAACAGGAAAAAAAAAATGAAAATTGAATGTATGAGAAGAAATTAACATCTTCTTTCCTGAATATGGGCCTTTATATCCTGCAGCTAAAACAAAACCGAAACCCAACCCTACCCCTAGACTGCTTTCTAGTAACCTGGTGGATAATAAGTCTCACTGCTTGTTGCTAATAAATGACTAAATATCACAGAGTGATGTATAGCTTTGTTAAAGTTATTAGTAATTATGAGCAAATATTGATTTATTAATTATGAGATATGCTTATAGTTTGAAAGTGTTTTCTGCAATTGTCCTGTATTCATTCCTCTGTATGTTTATTTGTGGGCATGTGTGTGTGTGTGTGTGTGTGTGTGTGTGTGTGTGTGTGTGTGTGGTTTGTACAGACACTGTGGCTACAGCAAAGCCTTCCAGGACTCAGACGAGGAGAAGATGCATTACCAGAACGGTCACGGTATGTTTGGCCCATTTCTCAATTATTACCAATAACAGATTAGATGGCATCCTTTGACGAAGTCACATTTTCATCCACGTGTAATAAAGTTCATCCTCATAGCAAACAATTTTCATTGGGCTCTGAGTGATTACAGGAGAATAAACTCCTTCTCCCCTGCATGCTGTGTATTCTTCCACTTCCTCTGTCTGCTCTTTTCTCTGTGTCATTTCTTTCCCCTTTCATCAGGTTTTCCCGGCACACACCGGTGACAGGGCTCAGATGTGATGTTGCTCTCATTCTCCGATATGTGACCAAATGCTAATGTTGTTTATCTTAGTGTCATTCCCCGATGCGAGGTTCTATATCGACCCACACACGTACGAGGACCCCTGCCAGGCGGTCCACGAGTTTGCCAGAGAAATTGAAGCTTCCAGGATCAAAATAGAGAAAATCATTGGCTCAGGTAAAACCATGAACTTGTGTGCGCTCACACACACAGAGAAAACACACACACACTCGTAGTAAGAATCATTGGCTAAGCTAACTTAAAATCATTGGCCGGTGTAAAGGCTGTGGTGTGCAGCAGAGAGAAGGATAGCAGAGTGGAATCAGAGCGTTGCGTGGGGCTGTCAGTCAAAGCTCCTCAGGCAGGAAGAGAATACTAACACTATGTCAGCCTCACAATACACTGTGCTACATGTGACTGCTGCATCCAGAGAGACAAATATAAATTGCATGACACAGCAAGATTAAAACAGTGCACCCACCAATCTAAAGTTCTATTGAGCTAAAGATAAGAATGAATGGATAATTGGCTAACTGCAGCTTTCGCACATATATGTTTGTAAGTGGATTGTTTTCTCTTATCTAACCTGGCAAATTGACTGACACTTTCTCATTTACACAAATGGAGCAACTGAGCACAGTGCGTATTTACTATGGTGGAACCAATTTAAAGGCTGAAAGTGTTTGAAATGCTGCTATTCCTCTCCCGTGTGTTCAGGGGAGTTTGGGGAGGTGTGCTACGGACGTATGAGGCTCCCGGGTAAACGAGACATCCCAGTGGCTCTGAAGACCCTGAAGGCAGGATACACAGAGAAGCAGAAGAGAGACTTCCTGGCAGAGGCTTCAATAATGGCCCAGTTTGACCACCCCAATGTCATCCGCCTAGAGGGGGTGGTAACTCACAGTATGCTGGGTCTAATACTATATATCAGCGTGACAAAAAATAATAATGTTCAGGACCATTTGCTTTCAGAGACAGGCATAACACCTGTATTCATCCCTAATTGTTTATGTCACCATACTTTGCACTCAAGTATGGTGACCTAGGCTATTTCCTAGCTTGATGCGTATTTTTCAAAAAATGTAATTACATATTGCAGCTATGCTGTACACTACCAAGTGCTAGGTCTGCTTGTTAGTAATATGTACTGTAAAGATAGTTACTTTTAACTACCCCACCAAGAGAAAAGCTTTGAAATGTTCATACTATTTAAATATTTTAATCATTTCAATCCCAAAATAAAAAATAACATAAATTATGTAGATTTTTTTCAGTAGTAACAGATGAATATGCGTGCTATATAAATAATTAGAAAGTATAATATAATTTAAATATGTATAAGAGCTTATGTATTTTTAATAGGTGTGTTTATGACAGCAGAGATTCCGGAGGGTTAATGGTAGGCTTAAGCTGACTATAAGTATATTGGCCTTGGCTTTTCCTGTAGTTCAGTGTACAGCTCTTATTTATATTTTTCTTGTTAAAATCATGAATCAGAAAGTGTTAAATGTTTTCATTTTTAACAGTAAATGGCGAGACTGTTATACACTATATTGGCAAAAGTATTTGCTCATCTGCCTTAACATGTACATGAACTTGAGTGACTTCCCTTTCTTAATACATAGGGTTTAATATGATGTTGGCCCACCCTTTGCATCTTCAACTCTTCTGGGAAGGCTTTCCACAAGGTTTAGGAGTGTTTATAGGAATTTTTGAACTTTCTTCCAGAAGTACATTTGTGAGGTCAGAAACTGATGTTGGATGAGAAGGCCGGGCTCACAGTCTTCGCTCTAATTCATCCCAAAGGTGCTCTGTCAGGTTGAGGTCAGGACTCTGTGCAGGCCAGTCAAGTTCTTCCACACCAAAATCGCTCATCCATGTCTTTATGGTCCTGCTTTGTGCACTGGTGTGCAGTCATGTTTGAACAGGAAGGGGCCATCCCCAAACTGTTCCCACAAAGTTGGGAGCATGAAATTGTCCAGAATGTCTTGGAATGCTGAAGCATTAAGAGTTCCTTTCACTGGAACTAAGGGGTCCAGCCCAACTCCTGAAAAATAACCCCACACCATAATTCCCCCTCCACCAAACTTTACACTTGGCACAATGCAGTCAGACAAGTACTGTTCTCCTGGCAACCGCCAAACCCAGACTCATCCATCAGATTGTCAGATGGATGAGTGCGATTCATCACTCCAAAGAACACATCTCCACTGCTCTAGAGTCCAGTGGTGGCGTCATTGACACCACCCCATCCGGTGCTCTGCATTGCACTTGGTGATAAGGCTTGGATGCTGCTTGGCCATGGAAACCCATTCCATGAAGCTGTCTATGCACTGTTTTTGAGCTAATCAGAATGTCACATGATGTTTGGAGGTCTGTAGCTATTGACTCTGCAGAAAGTTGGTGACCTCTGTCATTTTATATGGCCTACCACTCTGTGGCTGAGTTGCTGTCATTCCTAACTACTTCCACTTTGTTATAATACCACCAGCTGTTTACCGTGCCGTATTCAGCAGCCAGGAAATTTCATGACTGGACTTGTTGCACAGGGGGTTTTATATACCTGTGGCCATGAAAGTGATTGAAACACTTGAATTTAATGACTTGGATGGGTGAGTGAATACTTTTGGCGATATAGTCTGCAAGTGCAGACTGAACAATGAATTAAATCCATAGTTACATCCATGCTGCAAGGTAATTAAAGAGTATAACAAGATATTTGGAATTTATTGTTAATATTCAGTCAAAAGACTAAAGAATCTTCACTGTCACTCCTGCACACAGACAAAGGTCTGTGTGTAGGAGGTTAAATGGTTACTGTGTCAACTAGCCTTTAGCACAGTGGCAGAGACAGTCAAAATCATTTAAACAACATTAGAAAGACGTCCTTGCTTATGGCTTAACATAAGTATGATAGATTATTTGCTCAAGATACTTTAAAAGGCCAGTTCGTCTACTTAATGTACTGTAAATACTAAAAGTTTTTTTTACACTTACCCATACTGATTCTAAAAACTCAATAGCAATTTCTTGCAAATACCCAGAAGCACAAACTGTGACCATTTTCAGTGAAAATGATGTGCTGCTAAAGTACCACTGCTTATCCTTATGTTAATTTCCAGTTCCATCATTTTGTCTTCAACTCTACTAGAGTGGCTTTGAGTGATTCACAGTTTGATTGATGATTCTTATGTGATCTTATACTGGGCCATGGTGCATCCCCTCAGCTCATCTGAAACAAGCTATTTTAGCCACTGTTGATGGAGAATGAAAAAGAAAAAACAATAATACTGTAGTGTGTGTAAAAGTCTGGAACAACTACTGAAGTCTTTATGTTTTGCTAGGAAATGGGGAAAAGGTGCAGCAGTTTATTGACATACATGGAAATGCAGTATGTGACTGAGTTAGTACAATTCTAATGAGCTTGAAAATCAATATTTGGTATGACCACCTTTATTCTTCAATGCAGCCTGAACTCTCTCAGGCAGCTTTCTTGTAATTTCTTTAAGTAGTCTTCAAGAATAGTTCTCCAGGCTTCTTGAAGGACTTTCCAAAGCTTTTCTTTGGATGTTGACGGCCTTTTGTTCCATTTTCTGTCAAAGATGATCCCACACTGTTTCGCTAATGTTCAGCTCTAGGCTCTGGGGAAGCCAATCTGTGACTGAGAGTAGTTTATCATGTGTTTTTCTATCCAAGTATCCTTTTACTACCTGGATAGAAAATGATCCCAGACACACACTGCACTGTTACACTGAAAAATAAAGCCGCTGCCAATCAGATGCTTTCCAAATGGTTTTGCATGGTGGATCAAAATCTGATGGTATTTTGCTGCATTCAGAATTCCATCAAGTTTGAACAAGATTCCCAGCAGCACTTGCTGAAAAACAGCCTCAAACCATGAAAGAGCCTCCAACTTGTTTTATAGATGATTTGCAGGCACTCACTGTTGTACTCTCCTTCCTTGTCTCCTCTGTACTTACTGAAGATGACATGAAGTAGAAATTTCAAATATGAATTAATTACTCCATAAGACCTTTAAAACTTTTCAGTCCAGCAATACGTAACTGAACGAAGTACACTAAATAAT
>JAMQGT020014519.1:0-22690 GCA_024447675.2 Pterophyllum scalare
CAGGGACACCACAGCATTTAATGTATAATCAGGAACTTACCACATTATAATTAGGTAATAATTATGTATTGAGAATGGAGGACATTAAATACACAAAGAAACGTGTTTTACTTTGTGTATTTGTGTCAAACTTAGGGAAGAAGAACAAGCTGCGTGTTACACGTCCTGTCCTGGCTGAGGAACAGGATATTACACAACGACCCTGAAGTGGAGGAGCAGGGCTGGGTTCACAGCCGGGGGACCTGGAGGGCTGCGTGCATTACAAAGTTGGTGCGTTACATGGATCATGCGAGGATACGTGGACCCTGCTCCTAAGAGTTTTTTAATATCAGTGTTTTCTTTTTGTTTCTGCAGTGAAGTATGAGAGGATTAAATTCTTGGTCGATTGCGCTAAAGAACTGTGTTGAAAGTAGTCTATGCCTGTAGGCGAACCCTTACCTACAAGTTTATGGCCTTCAAAGGTAATCTAATGAGTTTCCTGTATGATTCATCTTACTGCCAACCATTCTGTCCTCTCTGCTGATAGTTTATTAGTTACTGTGTCAAAAAGTTCTTAAAAGTTCTTATAATTCTGTAAATGCATGACCCCCAGCCAATCAGCTTCTCCTGTCTGCCAGTTTTTCACTGACCTGCAACCACCACCCCACCCTTCCCCACTTACTGTTAGGAGGTAGGAGTTATCATGGCTCAGGTTGTGTTCCATGTATCCAGGTGCACTTGGGAAAACCTGCACCACCACCTCCCATGTGGGTGAATGTGTGTGTGTGTGTGTGTGTGTGTGTGTGTGTGTGTGTGTGTGTGTGTGTGTGTGTGTGTGTGTGTGTGTGTGTGTGTGTGTGTGTGTGTGTGTGTGTGTGAGAGAGAGAGACTGGGGACACATTTCCAGAATGTAATTCATTCAGATTTTAAGGTAATACTTGGTTACAGTTGGGGGAAGGTTAGGCTAATGGTAGCTATGGTTACAGTAAGGTGAGGTCTGGTAAACACGACTGTGTGTGTGTGTGTGTAACTGCTGACTGCATGTTGTGAGGAAGTGAGATAATAGCTGAACAAATGAGATGGTGAGTGTGTGACGTCCCAGCAACAAAATCGTGACGTAAACAAAGGAATGTGTGAAAGTCCGAGTCCGAAATGAAAGAGGAGATGTTAAAGTGAGTTAGCAGATGGATGAGTGAAGGAGTGAGTTTGTGAAGGGCTGTTTGAATCCAGAGGATGAGTGAAAGAGATGGAGAGGGTGAATTGTGTCCTCTTTTAACCCCGGTTTGGTTACAGTCAGAGATGGACGGGCGAAGGAGACGGTAACCACAGCAACCGCCTCTCATTGCTTTTGGCAGTCATGAATCACGCTGTGCTCATGTCTGTTTCCATGGCAATTGCGTGGCTGAGGAGCGGGAGGCTTTATTGTTGCAGCAGTTTCTTCTCTCAGGGTGGGGAAGGGGAGATGTTAGAGGGGTCCAGCAGCTCCTAACACCCCTGACCCCACCCCTCCCGTCTGTCGCCCCGGCAGATTCAGGGTCAGGTGACCCCACACGCCATCGTGGTTCTGCCCAAGACGGACGGCATGGAGATGCTGCTGTGCTACGAGGACGAGGGTGTCTACGTCAACACCTACGGACGCATCACCAAAGACGTGGTGCTGCAGTGGGGCGAGATGCCCACCTCCGTCGGTACGTCAACCAATCAGCTCGCTTTTCCCTGATCCCACTGACCTCTGATGAGCGGTCTCAGCAGATCATTTCTCACCTTCACTATCTACCACACCCCCTCTCCGCTCAAAGCAACACGCCTGCCTTTTCCTGCCTTTTGCTTTCACCTTTAAACAAGAAGCACAGACTGTAGTCTCACCTGTGTCATTACCTGCTTAAAGGGATACAGCAGGTTTTGGGGAGCTGATAGACTCAATGTGGCAAGCTGATGAGAACAAAAGCTCCTCCATCACCATAAACTGCATTTACATTTGAGGAAAGTTTATTTTAAAATCAGCACAAGAATTAAAAGAACTGACTTCATCATTTATTTTAGGTTTTACAAGACCTAATCATAATGAAGCTCTTTATACTATCAACATGCTCTAGCTAGAAGATAACATAATGCATACGTTTTTCTTGTGTTCCTGTATTGAACATGTGTACATGTAGGAAGCAGTCGCAGTGCGTTAATGCCACAGACTGTAAATAAAAGTGGGAGGCAGACGCTGCGGCGTCACCGACTGCTTTGTGAAGTCCTGTTTGTGAAGCATTGGAGACAGCCACCATCACCCCTGTGGTGTTTTGAAATTAGCATCATGAGTGAGGGATGGAAATGAGTCATAAACCACGTCCAGGATGCCGTCCTGAAGCATATCTGATTTTATTGTTCTTCTGGATGCTAACGAGCCCCAGCCTCAGGTTTTATTTGGGAAGACATTAAAATTAGCAACTGAGACCATAAATTAATCTGAACTTGGCCATTTTCTCATAGACTTTATTACAGTTTAATTTCTGTTTACACCCAGAGGAGGCACCATTAGAAAGAATGCAGGTTTAAGCCAGTTCCTTAAGAAGAAGGGCTACTTAAACACGTTTAGCTTAAACTCAACATAATTTGCTAATAATTCGTATTGATTTGTATGCAATCCAAGGCTCTGATTGGTGGCTTCATTACTGGCATTTAGTTTTACAGCATGTATTTTCACACCCATCATTAACTGCAGATTACTATGGGCAGCCTGCAAACGTTTCTAATGGTCAGCAGGGGGCGACTTTGATTACAGAGACATCTATGGGAGAGTGGTACTGCTTCTAACTTTATGTACGACCATAGTAATTCCGATGAGTTTATGGTCTCAATCTCTGGTTTCAAGTCTTATGATGCTGATTTAGTACATCAGGGTCCCATCCGGACAATAACAGACGGTGCGCTTCAGGCCAGGAAATTCAAAACTCTCCAGTGCTCCACGCTCACTCATCCAGCGTTCAGCTCGGTGAACTCCAACAAACTAGATGTGTGGAAACACGTCAGCAGCTCTTTCCTCACATTGTAACGCCTCTGTCTGCTCGTGGAGAGTTTTAGTGTCACTGTTCTCATCACAGAAAGGGTAACCTGACCAAAATTTGACATCCCAAAACCTCGATGCATCCCTTTAACGTTAAGTGTTGAACATCCATGGGCTGCATGAGCTGATCTCTGCCTCAGTTCCTCACTCCCAGCTCACTGTCGTCCTCCTTTCATGAGGATCTTTCACTTTTTTATGGATTTAGTTTGTGTTGTTTGTGTGCTGTGTTTACTTGTTGTGTCTCATTGTTACCTGTGAAACATTCGCTCTTGCTTTCATCCTCGATTGCTCGAGCTCTGAAGTGCCTTGGCTCAGACTAAATGTTGGTGAGCTCCACAGAAACGAGCTGAGAGCTCTGCCTGAAATCAGTGCGAGGGCAGAGCATCGGGCTGAATCCAGCCGGAGTGCAGCCGAGCATGAAGGATGCATCTTGAATCTGATGATCCAAGTCAGTCAAAGCTGCTGTGTTTCTGCGCTCATGCTCACACTTACAGATCTCTCTGTCCTTAACCCTGAACGATGAAGCATATGTGCGACTGTGTGTCTGTCCTGCGGCACTGTAGCTTCTGTGTGTGTTGCATTTTCCGTGTGGACATCGTCTCCCGTTGACATGTTTTTGTGTATTTTACTGTCAGACCAGATTTTCTCACAGCCAAGCCTGGCTCCGGCCCCTCCCCACCCCTCCAGCTACGGGCCATAAAGAGTAAAAACCGGCGTTGAGCTATTTAATCCTGCACAAACGCTGCACTCACGAGCTGCTAGTCGAGCCCCCGTCCCCGGGATGTGGGACCTGAAAATAAAAAGAAGCAACAAGAAGCCAAAGCTGCGCTCACCCTGGGTGACCAGGTGGACCCGACCTAAACAGGGCATGCTCCAAGATCTCAGAGGAGTCTCATGCACTACACATGATCCATTCAAATATATAAATGCACCACAAACAGCAGCTCCTGCTTGTGATGCATTTATATATGATGCTACACTCATACAAACGTGATGATCCTCAGGCAGGTCCTGGAGTCTGACACAATCAATCTATAAATCTGAACTAAAGCAGACAACCATCTACGTTGGCTCAGAAAAATGAGCTAGCATCTTTTAACCCTGAGCCAACCAGGAAGTGAACTCTCGACATTAAGACTCTTTCTGGTCTAAGAGAGGCAGCATCGAGCTTGTTTTAGTGCCCCTGAACTTTCAAAGCCATAGTGAATGTCACAAACAAACAAACTGTAGCTGTTTGGAAATGTACGTTTTAGAAGACACGTCAACTCGGTCTCCGCCCTGCAGAATCACAGTGTTCCTGAAAGTAGCTTAAACCAGCTTCTGATTGGCTGACTTTAACGTGCGAACCACTAAAATGATGCAGCTACCGGACAGCCAGGTGCGATGTGGAAGCTCAGATAACTCCTTTAAATCAAAGCAAACACGCAGCAGGCTCATGATGCATCTCTGCGAACACTGATCGCTCCAGTCCATCAGAAACTGCTGCAATAATCTCCCGGAAGTGAGGCGGAGGAGGCCTCGAGGTGTGACTGGCCTGGGGTGTGAGACTGGTGCTGAGTCTTCTCCTGTCCAATCCCCTTCTGTGTGTGTGTGTGTGTGTGTGTGTGTGTGTGTGTGTGTGTGTGTGTGTGTGTGTGTGTGTGCATGCACGCACCCTCTCCTCCCCCTGCAGCCTACATCCACTCCAACCAAGATCATGGGCTGGGGAGAGAAGGCCATTGAGATCCGGTCCGTGGAGACGGGACACCTCGACGGAGTTTTCATGCACAAGCGAGCTCAGCGACTGAAGTTTCTGACAGAGAGGAACGACAAGGTGTGCCTGCACACACAGCACGCACACTCAAGACAGCATGCATCAGCCATCACAGTAAAACCTACCTGAAACACACCTGTAACAAAGGCCGCCCTCTCCCTGCAGGTGTTCTTTGCCTCGGTGCGCTCTGGAGGCAGCAGTCAGCTCTTCATGACCCTCAACAGAAGCTCCATGATGAACTGGTAACCCTTCGACCTCCTTTGACCCGCAGTCCTCGTCTTCTTCACCCTGAACACTGGCCACTGAGGGACGGAGGGATGAAAGGAGGATGGTGTGTGTGTGTGTGTGTGTGTAAATGTGTGTTTGTGGATAATCTGCTGCTGAACGGATGATTGAGCATCAGGAGTGAACCGCAGGAGTGTGCCCACCCCCTCTCCAGCTGTAGGGGGCGCTGCAGCCCCCCGTGGATGGTGTCACCACCTGCTGAGCATAGGTGACTCCTCGTGCTGCCGGCGGACAACGCCTCTCCCTCCCCTACAGACGTGGCGAGCGGCCTCCAATCTCCTGCTCAATTCACCGGGAGCTGCAGAGGTTCTCAGTGTAGCACATCAGTGACTTTTTATTACGGGGGTATTCACACTGCGAGTCCAGTGGCAGTTTCAAGTGTTACAGAGATGAGTCATTAAGATGTCTTACAGATGAAACCAGGCCCACAGCTCATATTGCTTCTCTTACTGTGATTAAAAAGCAAACCTCCACACTAAGCCTGCTCAAAGTCTGAGCTGCACCAAATAAACTTTGACAATCATGAGAATTTTTCAGCTCCTGCAGTTTCTGCAGAGACAGGGCCCTCCAAAATACTTGAACTTTTTCAGCCTCCTGTCTAAAACCATCTCGATTAAGGTTAAAACATGCAGATTATGATGGAGATGTGATTATAGGAAGTGAACCTGAGATTTTAATCTTCATTTAACATTTAGTGCAGAGAAACACTGTAACCGTTCCAGAATCTTTCAATTCACATTTCAGACTTTAGGAAAAATCATTCATGAGTTACTCAAAGGCAGACGAAGAGATCGAAGTGAGAAGCTAGTGTGACCATCAATGACTAACAGCCTCATTTAGCCTCGAATCTGCTGCAATTCTTTTTAATCTTTATTTTCATCAGTCTGGTTCAGGTATGTCCTGATCCGTGTCCGTCACATGAATGTTGTCCCTTTTCAGACGCCAAAAACTGGCCCAAATTCAACTCATAGATGTCGCAGATTTTAACGTTATTTGTTCTGTTTTAAAATCCATTATTCTTCAAAATAAGCTGCTCAGGCATCAACAGTTAGTGGGTTTGACTGCGTCGTTTACAGCTTTGCTTTCTTGGTCAGCTCTCCACTCTCACACTCACTACACCGACGAATCTACCAACTGTGACATGTTTGGTTTCTGGGCTGAAAAAGGACACACTGAGCTTATTAATCGTCTCACATATCAATCACTAATAAATAGATATTATAGATTACTGCACGTTGCTCTTTCTCACAGTGAGGAATGCAGGTATTGATGAAACACTGGCATTAGATCAGGACTCAGGATGTGCGCATACCCCAATTTTAAAAACGCCCAGGCTTAGAGTGGAAAAGCTTTGAGTGACAATCCAAATGTTGAAGTCAGATGATGAAAATGTTGCTGCACGTTGTCACAACAATCATTGTGATAGGTGTGATGATGGGCAGGTGGTTTTTCTAATATAGCGCCTCGTGAAAGCGGGAAGCCATGAGGCCACGCAGACAGGCATTTCTCACAGTGTGAACACCTTGCTGCTGTTCTTCATCGCTGGAGACTGAAATACTGCAGTGAGCATCCTGGAGCTGCTGCACAGGCGGCTGCTTGGTCCCAGCCTGTTCCCGGGGGGGGGGTGTAGATATTGTACTATTGCTGCAACAGCAACACAGTAACAGAAATTTTCACGTTGAGAAAACTCGGCTGTAGAGTAGGCGCCAGCTCCTGGAAGCTTCTCCTTGTGTCTGTCCACGCTGCTCTGTGTGCACTCGTGTAAATACTCACTCTGGTGTTGAGGACAGACAGGAAGTGATGACAGTCTCACCTTTTCTTGCTTTGCCTCATCTGTCTACACTTTAGGAGGACTTGGTTTGGGTTTCTCTGTAATTCATTTACCTTGTTTAGTTTTTGCATGATGGCATCCATGTTTTACCTGTCACTGTCACTTCTTATGAGTTGTAAATTTGAGGCAATACCGGGGGGGGGTGTCTGACGGTGTACCTTAAACCTCTGAGCTGGAAACACCATCAGGGCTTTTATCTACTGAACTGTGCACTGGAGACTCACACATTTACCATTAAAGATGTTTTCATGATCATGTCCAGAGCAGAGCTGGGGCGGAGCAAGCAGGAGCATCTTTTTAAGGCGGGAATCGAACCTCGGAGGATGCTGCTCCATCTTTTACTTGATCTTCTTTTGCTGTTTTTAAAGGAGGTGGCGGAGAGCGAGTGATGGCACGTTAAGGCCAGCTGAAGCCTTTTACATGTGCAGGGTGTTAGCAGCACCCTGTGAATAAAGGTCAGGAGGCACGGTCACATAGATTAAAAAAAAAAGATATATACTGTAAGAATTTCCTTATGATGATGATATCCTACTGATCATTTTAGAGAAAGACAAAAAATAATGTTCACTTATTAAAGCTTAGTTGTCTTTCTACAGGATAGAGTACAGAACATAGCTATAAGAATTTGTAAAAAAAAAAAAACTGAAACAGTACAATGTTTTTAATGTGGTATTATTTGTATTTGTATTTCAATTTTTGTACGTATCAAGACTGTGAACATATGTACGACTGTCAGCCTCTGAGTGTGTGTGTGTGTGTGTGTATGTGTGTGTGTGGAGGTGAGCAGGTGTGTGTACAGGTGTGTGATATGCATGTGAGTTTTCACCTCGTCTGAATCAGAAGACAACCTCAACCTGGTAACACATCTGTGGTGTTGGGAATTCTTCAATAAATGTCCTCTCCTTGTACAGCAACTACACCTGACCTGCTCTCTTTCTTCATACCTCAGTCACATGGCAGTTTCTGGCCAATGGGAATAGGATTTGAGATGTTCTGCTTAATCAGAATGTATTTCGGATACGTTTTCAGAGCTGCTGTGTTTGAGACAAAGCCCAGAGGTTAGTGCAGCCAGTATATAGCAGCTGTATGTATGAATTAGCTACACCTTACTAATACCAGGTTAACTGTTTTAATCCTTCATGACAAAGATTCAATAAGGCACTGAAAACATTCCTCAGATTCATATTGGTCCATATTGAAATGACATTATCACACAGTTGGTGCAGATTTGCTGGCTGAACATCCACGATGCTGATCCATGGGGTAATAAAATATCCCTCACACCATTACACCACCAGCCTGAACCTCATATAAGCAGGATGAATTCATTCTCTCATGGTGTTTATGCCCATTTCTGACCTTCCATCTGCTCTCGCAGCAGAAATCTAACCCTAACCCCAGGTGTGACACTCGGTGTGGTCTTCTGCTGCTGCTCACTGGGCTCAGTTATGGTCAGAGTTCATGATTCAACAATCAGAAAGAGATGTACAAAAACGGCCTCCATGGGAGAGTTCCAAGAAGAAAACCACTGCTGACCAACAAGAACACAAAGGTTTGTCTCACATCTGCCAACAAACATCTGGATGATCCCTGAGACTTCTGGGAAAATATTCTGTGGACTGACGAGACAAATGCTGTTGAACTTTCTGGAAGGTTTGAGTCCCATTTCATCTGCATAAACTAACAGAGCATTTCATAAAAGAACATCACACCGACAGTCAGACGTGGTGGTGGTAGTGTGATGATCTGGGGCTGCTTCAGGAGGATCTGCTGTAATAACTGACTGTAAATGATGGAACCGTGAATTCTGCTCTCTGTGAGGATATCCTGAAGGACGACGTCCGCCCATCAGTTTATGCCCTGAGGCTCAAGATTACTTGGTTTATGCAGCAGGACAAAGATCTAAAACATACCAGCAGGTCCACCTCTGAATGGCTAATAAAGAAAATGAAGGTTTTTGAGTGGCCGAGTCAAAGTTCAGACTTGAATAAGATTGACCTTAAACAGGCCGCTCATGCTAGAACCCCCCCCCCCAATGTGGCTGAATTTAAACCATTCGGCAAAGAAGAGTGCACCAAACTTCCTCCAGAGTGATGACAAAGACTCGTTTCCAGTTATCAGAAATGCTTGGCTGCAGTTCTTGATGCAAAGGTGGTAAAACCAGTTCTTAGATTTAGGGGGCAGTTACTTTCTCACACAGGGACAGGCAGGTTTGGTCAAATGAGATCATCACTGTAAAACTGCATTTGGTATTTACCTGGCTTATCTTTGTCTAAGATTAACATTTGTTTTATGATTTGAATCATTAAATGTGACAAATATGCAAAAACCTAATGAATCGAGATGGGGCAAATACTCTATCACAGCACTGTAGCCACTTGGACACTCCTTCACCCTCAGGCAGCTCTGCATCACAAACAGAGCTCATCACTGCATCCACACACTACGTTCAAACTCTACCATTAAAGACATAACAAATAATTAAGATCCATAAATGTACCATCTTCTGTGGAACCCACTGGAGATGGACTGAGGCAAAGTGGAAAACTGTCCTGAGGAATCTCAGGTTCTCCTCAGACCTCAGACCCCCCTGGAGCTGTAGAGGACATCAGCAGTTCATCACAGTTTACAGCCAGTATCAGGGTATGAAGGAGGCGGGGGCATTGGTGCATGTGGCTGGGGCAACTGTGAGGGCACCATTAATGCTGAATGTTACATAAAGGTTTTGGAGCAACGTATGCTGCCATCCATGTACTTTTCAGAGAAGGTGTGGCTTATTCCAGCAGGTTAACACACCAGACTACATTCTGCACATATTCTAACAGCATGTCTCCATGATAGCTTTGAGCATTTTGGGGGGTAAAACTGTCAGTCTGCTGCATACTGAACACAAATGAAACTCACTGAGTAGCTGAATGAGTGAGATGGATGCCTCAGGTCCAAACACTAACAGCTGTTAGAAGAAGAGGTGATGACACACAGTGACAAACATGCCTTTGTCCCATTTTTCATAAACGTTTTTCTGGCATCATATTAAAATGACTTTTTAGAGAAAGAGAAAAATGTGTCACTGTTTTTGTTCTATTATAGTTTACATGTTGTAGCTTTCATATCATATTTTGAAAAACATCATGGATGATGCTATCTACTACCAGCTGTTACTCAGTGAGAGAAGGTCAGGTTTACCCTGAACAGGTCAGCCCATCTCTTTGACCTTATTTTCATTAGTTCATTTGTGTATTTTTAGGTACATTTCAATGTAATATGTTTTTTTTGACAATGCACAACAAATATATTGTACACATACAGCTAAAAGCTCATTTTAATCTGCAGTCCCCTGAGCAGAGGTCCTCACTACTCTAAGAATAAAAGCTTGAAATTATGGAGAATCTAAACCTGACAGCATGTGCAGAGTAAAACACCTTTACAAAATATTATTACTATTAGTAGTAGTAGCATTACCAGTAGTAGTGGTAGTACTAAGTGTACTAAGGAGTGAGGAGAGTGTGCTGAGAAGATGAGGGAGTACTTTCTTTGACCACTAATGTGGCATTAGAGAAAATCCAGTATTTATTTCTTATGCATGAACACAAATGTCATGTATATGATCACATAATGGTGATTTGCTGTTGCCACTAGGTGGTGCTATGACTGTGAGCTAATACTGGATTGTAGATGTCTCCAGGTGTGGATCTGAATCAAGCATGTGAAGATAGGGGCAGGCTCAGGGGTTCAAACCATCTCAGCCTTGCCTCTTTGTCTCCAAACTGCTCAGCCTGAGCTGTCCCTCAGATGGACTCATTTCTGTCCGTCCTCCAATCATCAACAGCTTCCCTTTCACTCTTGCTGCTCTCCTTCTGTCACAAATCACCCCTGACACTCATCTCCACCTGCTCCACCCTGCCTGTACTCTCTTCTTTATCTCTCTTGTGCACTGGCTGTTGGCTTGAATGGTTGACCCCAGGTACTCATCCAACTTCATTACCCCTGCTCTGTGCCGCTTCACCTCTCCAATCGTCTCCCTCCCATTCACACAGAGGTATTCTGTATTGCTTCAACTGACTTTCATTCCTCTTCTCTCCAGTGCATACCTCCACCTTTCCAGACTGTCCTCCAGCTGCTGCTCACTGATCGTCACCTAGCTTCAACAACTCCCATTTCTTCATGGTACGGCTCAGCTTTATCACCACAGCTCTGCACATCTTAGTTATACTAAAAGGACCTTAGGCCCTAATAATATTAAGTAGTGGCAATAAATAGCTCGTGTTTAACAAAATATTGGGTGATCCAAATTTAATCCGTCCTATCGTGTAAGTACATTAACAGGAATTTTTAAAAAGTCATATTATTATGTGGCCAGCAGCCCTCTTGGCAGCGGTAATCCCCACGGGTTGCCATGTTTGCCTCAAACTTGGCATCCCTTTCTGCCCAGGCTGCCACCGGAACACATAAACGCCCCTCCCCTCCCTTCTTCCTCTACGGATGCTGCAGTCAAGTTGGCCGCGCATGCGCGCTTTAGGTCCTCTTTTTCTTGGAAGGTAAGTGTGGCATGGCGCGTGTTGCTGCCTTGGGGGGGATAAACGGTGGACTTTACGCGGATTTTAAGTGACCCGATAACGATTTCAGAGGTACTAAAGTAGTCGTGTACTGATTTGAGATGCCGGGGGAGTAGTTCCTCGGTTACCCGCTGGATGTAGTCGGCGGCAGGGTAGGGTGTGGGTGTCCATGTTCTGACTAGCGCTAGCATGCTGAATCAAAGGGACATGCGGCCTTCGGCGGCGCGCTCCGTGGAAGCTGCTTGTCATTCTCCGCGCTAACGCCCGTGTCTTCGCTTCGCGGGCAGAATCGACACTGTCTTCCGTAGACCCGGCGGGCTGATCGCTAAGCCGACTGACGGCTC
This sequence comes from Pterophyllum scalare, assembly GCA_024447675.2. Lineage (NCBI taxonomy): Eukaryota > Metazoa > Chordata > Actinopteri > Cichliformes > Cichlidae > Pterophyllum > Pterophyllum scalare. Next base: position 11,804 of record JAMQGT020014519.1, read on the forward strand.
GTATCCCGGCCGCTGCCGGACCGAGTTTAATCCGCGCCTTTATTTGGACCGAGCTGAATGGACGGCTAGCACGGTTAGCCGCCGCTAGCAGCGCATTAGCTCGGATAACGGGACTTGGTGTTTGTGAAGCAGCAGTGCACGTTGGCCAGCAGTAAATCTCGCGGCATCGAAAGCGCTTCCCGATAACGTTACAAGAAACCGTGTTAAACCGAAACATCCCGAATAAAACGTGCTAATACTCGTGTTTAATGCGTTATTCTCCGCTGTCTTTGCAACGTTACGCTGCATTTCTAAACTCCCGGCCAGCCAACTTATAATAATGATCCCGAGATTTAACTTTAATTTACCTGTGCGGAACAGATGTAGTGAAAAAGTGACTGATGGTCATTTTTTTAACTTAGAGCTTCGTGTGACGCCAGTGTTTGCTGACATTTGCGATCAAACTGCGGCGGCAGGCTGAGAGGTGGCGCAGCCGTCCAGCCTCGTGTTCGAGCCGGGCGGCTGCGTCCACGCTTCGGTGTACCCCTAAGACTTTATTTCTTAATGTTAATCGGTTATTACAGTTTAATATTCAGATCATCCTTATATTAATTTGCCGAGCAGATCATGAGGAATGTACCTTTTTCCATTATGGAAATCTCGCGATATTTACTTGAAAGTAGCAGAGGGCTCTGTGGGGCCCAGGAAAGGCTGCAGTAGTCGAAATCAAAGCTGGGGACAAGACTGTTGAAGTGCTTTTTAAATTCAGCAGAATATAGCAAGTTTATTAAAGCAGAATCACTATTTGTTGGGGAGGAAGCTATTAAACATAGAAACATTTGCAACAGAAGCTCCTAAATTGGGTTTCTGGACAGTTTTGAGATTGATTTAATACATTTGCCTCAAGGTTTTGAGGCGGCATTGAACTGCTTGTTAATCTCTGCCTGTACTGTAGAAATAAGGTAGCATTTAAACCTCCTTTAAAAAGGGAGAAATGTTCATGGACTGTGGTTCACATTGGGTTAAAATCAAAGCTGCAGTCAAGCACATTGAACTGCCAATAACTCCTTAAACTTTAGCAGATTTAAAGTAAAATTGTTTTCCCAGCAAATTTTAAACCCTTAAAAGTTTATGATAAAAGCCGTGAAAGTTGCACAGCTCTGAGGGGTGTTTTTAATCAGATTCAGTTGTATTCCTCAGTAACTGCTGTACCAAAGCACCAAAACTCAAAAGTATGTGATAAAGCTAATGGAAATGGTCAGCACCGCACTGAGGAACTGTAGGTTATTTTAGCTGGCCGGCAGTATTGACACGTTTTAGTTTTTGTACCCATAAATGTTTACATTAAATCCTCGTTGTCAGGAGTTTTGGACAGATGTTGGAGGTGATTTTGGCAGCTGTCATGTAACTGTCACAAAAGCTTTTACTGTCACGATAGCACCACAGTCTATTATCTTTGCTGTAGATTTCAGTTCTGACGCCTCCATCATCCAAAGGGCTCTTCAGTCTCACTTCATCCAGAGATAAGGGGCTCATCGTTAGAGGAAGGATATTCTGCTTACTGTGGAAATCAAACTTTTATTTTTGTGCTCGACTCTGGGGTAATTGATGTGCACATGTCTCCCGCAGTGCCCCAGACCCATCGCACCATGGCAGATCCCGATCTTGATTTCCAGACTGGTGAGTCTGGCGCCTCCGCCACCTACCCCATGCAGTGCTCTGCTCTGCGCAAGAACGGCTACGTGGTGCTGAAGGGGCGTCCCTGCAAAATAGTGGAGATGTCCACCTCTAAGACCGGCAAGCACGGACATGCTAAGGTAAACTTCCCCTCAGAGACCATTATGAGTCTTCTTTTTTTTTTTTTTAATCAGTTTATACTGGAAGGTAAAAACTTCGATCGGGACAGAAATGGGCCATAACTAAAAAACAGGACAAGCCTCAGAGCAGACAGAAGCTGAGAGCTTTGAGCAGAAGGCTGCTGTAAGCTGGCAAGTTTAAAATAAAGTTTGGGATTGGCGAAAGCAGAACCAGCATCAAATTTGAGCTCCTGGCAGAGACCTGAGGCTGAGCTGAGATTTTTAGTCTCTCGGGTTTCAGACCTGTCTGATCCAAGCTGCCTGAAGTGTTCTTAGCTTTAACTGCAGCGTGTTCCCATGTGGGCTTTACCTCATGTGGTTAAAAATGAGGGCAAAGTCAAGTTGTTTCACAGTAATTAGTGTTTAAGACCACTGCATTGGTCAGATATAGTACCTTAATATTAGCTGCTCTGGGTACAACAAACTAACTTCATGGCAGTCTCTACTTTAATACTAACAATTCAGCAAATATCTGACTGAAGTGGCCTGCTCACAGCCAGATTTCACTAAGTTAACAGAAGTTTCTGGATTTTTTTCCCCTGATTTCTGCCCATTTTCATTTAATTGAAGCCCACATTCATAAAACTGGTTCATATTTAAATCAGTCTGACACCCAACATTTGATGAACGGGACTGGAAGATTTTGTCGTATAGATGTCAAAGTCAAACATTTGTGTTGGATCATTTTGAGACAGACTGAGCAAATTTAATGCCAATTAAAAACTAAAGCAAAACAATTTAGTTGTGATTTTCATTCAGGGAGAAAACAACCTGAACTAGAATCAAACAGATTTTCAATGATGGTGTTTTTTGATGCGTCGAACTCAAACGTGACCAAATTCCCACTGAAACAGGCCGAAATACATTTTTAACAGTTTTCAGACTATTTAAAAAGGCAAATATGAATTTTATGCCTGAGCAGATTAACTTCAGTTTAAAAGTATTAAATATTTGAATCTGATCTTCCTGTTGGAGGATGCCCAAAATGCTTGTGGTTGGTGCTGGTTCCTCCACCCCTGTAGAACTGACCCTCTGTACTCGGTTTAATTAATCAGCTTCAATAAACGTCAGCTCTGTTACAGTCTCGGTGGATATTCGTTCCTCCAGGATGAAACAAGTGCACGTTCAAGGTTCAGTGTTTTTGTTCAATCTGAATCTTTTTGGAAGAACCTGTTTGTGTGTCCGAAATGTTTGCAGGACAAACTGGAGTTAGAAAACCTTTTTGTCGTTCTGCATGTGAAGCATCAGATTTTAATTTAACCATTAAGCAGGGTGACAACTAAATTTCTAAAGACCGATGGGAGTGGAGTCAGTGATGGTGCACAGATTAGTGACGCACAGCAAAAATACACAAACATTTATGAATTTTAATGAGAATCTGTCATTGAGCTAAAAGCCTGATATTCTTCAGGCTGAGTATTTACAGCCTCCCTTCAAATAACTTTCAATGAAGGCAGTGAGAGCAGCTCTTAGGATTTTAGATAACTTTAACGACCGATGAGAATCTAAGACAATAAACTTCTCACGGTTTAAACCAATAATTAAGGTGATTGGAAACCAAAAATGGCCTCTTGCAGACAAGAATATCTGGCTGACGTGAAGGCCGAGTTTGGGCTAAGGGTTTGATTTGGGCTAAGGGTGGTCTGTGCCGGTTCTCCATCAACAGCTTTGTTTGGTCTCCCTTCAGGTTAACCTGGTTGGCATCGACATCTTCACCAACAAGAAGTATGAAGACATGTGCCCCTCCACCCACAACATGGATGTTCCCTCCATCAAGAGGATAGACTATCAGGTACTTCCTGTCGGCTACCTCTGTTAGAAAGGTCACGTGACATTGCGGTGACAGAAGTGATGCGTCGTGCGTTTGGATTGGCCGAGCTGTGACTTAGCAGACAGAAACGCTCACAGGGCGTCTGTTTCTCTGGAAACTTGGCATGAAGTTTGTTTTATAGTTGGAGAAATATTTGGGATCGGGCTCGTCGTCACCAGAGATGCGTTAATGTTGGAACGTTTCCACCCTCACCCCCACACTACTCTGAATGAGTCCACACAGTAACGTCTGTGTTGGAGGACACGAGAGCTCTTAGCAGAGACGTTTACTTTATTGCTCACAGGACATTAAAATGTAATCACATTTGAAAAAATAAGTTTAAGAACATTTACATTATTTTGAAGTTGTGATTCTTCATCTTCTCAGATTTAAAGCAGTCCAAAGTTTCTCTCCTAATGTGCTCGTTACTGTTTGTGTATTTTTAGTTGTATTTAGGGGGACTGCTTAGACACACATTAAATAAAGCTGTGTCCAAAGATGTGAGGGTTCAAAGGTCAGCTTCACCTGTCAGTCCTCAGTAGCCTCTGGCTCGTTTTCCTCAGCTGTCCACACCTGCAGGATCCCTGCATTTAAGGGTTCATAATTATCTGCAGATTTAAAGATGAAATATAAATCAGTTATGGCCTTATTTATTAAACTTCGACTATAAAATAATTAAAGTGGCTTATTTTTCCTGAGTCAGTAAAAGTTTAACGTATTGGCCTTTTGGGACTCTGCAGCTGTTCTCAGACCAGTGAGTGTTGATGGGAAGGTTTTCTTTTCCTCCAGTCAGTGTGTTCATATTTATCACAGACACACAACATTTAAGCCATTATGAAACATTCAAACAGTTACACAAGTTCAAAGACGTTTAGGGTCCAAACTTCGGCTCAGGCAGTGGTTCCAGGTGTGTTTGGATTTTGTCGGCCATGCATTTCTTTCGTAATGGATACACAACTGAGTAAAGCTTGAAGGTTCTAGCCAGTCCAGATGCTGCAGATGTGCTGTGATGACTGACCGTATAGAAGGATTGATGTCAGGTGATTCTGTGCAGGTGCACACACAGGTGTGTTTCCCCATTGTCACAGATGGCTGAGGCTCAGGTACTCCAAACTTTCATGTTGCTGCATTTTGTTCAAGTTCAGAAACGAGTGCCCAAGTATTTGTCTGAGAATTAGGTCATTCTTCTTTATTGGCGCTTATTATCTAAAGGTCGCAGACGAGGTCAAAACATCCACCGCTCAGAGTTCCTCTGGTTTTATTTTAGTTTCACTTTGTTTGGCCTGTCTAAGTTTTTGTCTTTCTCAGGAAACTAAAACCTCCTGATGCTTGTTGAAAGGTTTGACCAAAGCCAAACACCTTTACTGTTCTGTAAGAACAATAAATATGTTGTGCTGAGTGAAACAGCTGGATGTACTGTGGGTCAGTCTGGGTTAGCCATAATGCTGTTTGGTCTCTGAAAACCTGAACTGTTTAACTTAGACCTTTGAGCTGACATGTCCTTTAGAGCAGCGCTGTCTCTGTTTACTCTTCACATTCACGCCGCTCCTTTCATAAAATCTTCCACGTTCTTCGATCTGCTTCCTGGAAAATGGCCAAATCCTCAGTGAGGATTTGTGGTGCTGACGGGGGTTTCCAGTCTCGGGATGTGACTAAACATGAGTGGATCAGTGAGGGCAGCATGTGTGCTGCTGTGGTCAGGAGACATGTTCAGGTTAATAGAAGTTTGAGTTTGGTCAAAAGCTCAGATTTGATCAGGTTAGTTTGACTCGGACAGAGATTCTGCTCAAGATCAAAATCAGACATGACGCACGTTCACTATGGCTGCAATGATATATGGCTTCAAGTAGCTGCAGTAATATTTTTAATGATTTTCCCTTTGAGGGGCGTGCAGGAGTGACTGATGCTCTACATTGATCTGCAGGCGTAGCTTCAGCAGCTGGGATTCAGAGAAACGTGCATCACAAACTTTTCCCAGTTTTTAGGCTTTTATCAAACATGACTGAGGTCGCTGATGATTGTTCCCCTCCCTCACAGTTGGTTAACATCAATGAAAACTATATGTCCCTGATGAGCGACAACGGCGACATCAGAGAGGACCTGCGTGTCCCTGAAAATGAAGTCGGCAAGGAAATCGAGGCGAAGTTCGAAGCGGGGGAAGAGTTCATGGTAAGTTTGGTCTCAAAGGCAAATCTGTCTAAATTTCCATGGTCTGGTCTAATTCCTGGGCTGTGAACATTTTGAACAGTTTGTTATGACCTGGGGTCGTCAGAGATGAACCTGAGGGCAGTCTTCCATGTTAGCTGGAGGGGGCGGAGCCTGGTGGAATAGGGCGGAGCTGCATGTAAAGTCTCTGATTGACTGGAACACATTGTTTGTGTGTCTGTGTGCTCTTCGCAGGTCACCGTGATTTCTGCCATGGGGGAGGAATGTGCCGTCGCTACCAAGGTCTTGGCCAGCAAATAAGGAGTTGATAGACTTTGCTGCCCGGACAACAAGCACCACCCACAACCAGTCTCTTGCATTCTCATTGGTTCTGTCACCAAAGCGTCGGCCTTCACAGACAACCTCAATCATTCTGTTGTGATCTTTCTCTCATCATTGATCTTTATTTCTCCTCCCCCTCCCCCCCCCGCTCCTCCTCCTCTTGGTTTCTCCTTTCCATTTGCTGTTGGGATTGTTCCACCGCAGCTCGCTGCGTGGGCCTCTGCCTGATCACTGAGGTTATGTTTGGCAACTTTATATAAAACAACTTAAAAAAAAAGCATCCACGATCAGTCGCTCATTTCCTGCTTATCATGTTTGCCTTCAGACGTGTTGGTTTTGCCACTCACATTCCTGAATGTTGGAATAACAGCGGGATTCAGCTTTTGTATGATTATTTTTTTATATTCTTTAGATTGAATCTAGCAGGTTTAAAGCCTTTTAGAGGGAATGGGATCAGGGGGTCGGGAGGGGGCAGGTTTTCATTTGTTAAAGCCGTGGGTGGGTGGGAGGGAGGGTCGCCCCTGTAGATGCTGAATTCTGGTTTAGGTCGTCCCTCTAGCAGCCATACCACTTTCCAGCATGGCCTTTGAGTGCGACAAGGTCCCTTTTATTTTCCTTTCCCCCTTCCCGATCGCTGGGATTGGTGGTGGCCGGCACGTTGAGAGCACTTGAGGTCCACCCCAGCATGTTAAAGCTCTAAAACCAAGATTCCCCCCCCCTTAAAGAGGAGAGGAGGAAAAAAAAAGAAAAGAAAATTAACCCTTGTGATGCCAGTCTCGTCAGTGTAGAAGTTTGAGGGGGCGTGAGGGTCCCGTGCGCTCCATCGGGCCGTACCCCAAATACAAAAAGAGGAATGTTGTTTCATTTATAAGAGGGCGTGAGTGTGTGGCGGTGTGGGCCTCCGAAATGTGGGAGGCGGTTTGCAGTGAGGTGTGTGTTTCTTTTTGAGGGACTCAATCGGGTTGGGGAGGGTGGTAGAGTTGCAAGCGTTTTTTGTTCACTCGAGGCCTTTGTCACCTGACTGGAGATGGCAAAAATAAAACGATGAAACAAATGGACAAAAACTGCACACGATGTCTGGTTTTCTGTCTCTGAAGTGTTAGACGAGGGTCTCAGAGGAGCCTCCAGACTTGTCATTTATTTGCTTAAAAATACAAAATGCTGCTCAAAGCTCATTTCCAGCTCCTTTTTTGTTTTTAGACCTTTTGCTTCCAACAGCTCTGAAACTGAGGCTGGTGCTCTCCTGACGGCCTTTATCGCTCTGCTTTCACTCTCAAACCCCAAACATGTAAGAGCAGAAAAATAAATTCAGCTGTTTGGAAATGCTTTGTAACTTTTTCTTGATACACTACCAAAAGTATCCACTCACCATCCAGATCACTGAATCCAGGTGTTCCAGTCACTTCCACAGGTGTATAAACCAACACCTAGGCATGCAGACTGCTTCTCCAAACATCAGTGAAAGAATGGGTCGCTCTCAGGAGCTCAGCGGTGGTACCGTGATAGGATGATACCTGTGCAACAAGTCCAGTCACTACTAAATATTCCACAGTCAGCTGTTAGTGGGATTATAACAGAGTGGAAGCGATTGGGAACGACAGCAACTCAGCCATGAAGTGGTAGGACAGGTAAAATCACAAGAGTGGATGCTGAGGGTCATAGTGCACAGAGGTCACCAACGTTCTGCAGAGTCAATCACTACAGACCTCCAACCTTCATGTGGCCTTCAGATCAGCTCAAGAACAGTGTGTAGAGAGCTTCATGGGATGGGTTTCCATGGCAGCTGCATCCAAGCCTTACATCACCAAGCTCAATGCAAAGCTTCGGGTGCAGTGGTGTAAAGCACGCCGCCACTGGACTCTAGAGCAGTGGAGACGTGTTCTCTGGTGGGATGAATCACACTCTCACTCCTCCATCTGATTGGCAGATGGAGGAGTCTGGGTTTGATGGTTGCCAGGGGAACAGTACCTGTCTGACTTCATTGTGTCAAGTGTAAAGTGTGGGGGTGTTTTTCAGGAGTTGGGCTCGGCCCCTTAGTTCCAGTGAAAGGAACTCTGAATGCTTCAGCATACCAAGACATTTGGGACAGTTTGGGGATGGCCCCTTCCTGTTCCAACATGACTGCACACCAGTGCACAAAGCAGCTCCATAAAGACATGGATGAGCCAGTTTGGGGTGGAAGAACTTGACTGGCCTGCACAGAGTCCTGACCTCAGCTTGATAGAGCATCTTTGGGATGGATTAGAGCGGAGACTGTGAGCCAGGCCTTCCCTCCAACATCAGTGTCTGACCTCACAGATGTGCTTCTGGAAGAACGGTCAGAAATTCCCATAAACACTCCTGAACCTGTGGACCGATCACGGTCCCCTTCAGCTTTCAGCCGAGTCCCTGGAACAGACCAAAGACGTCTTTGTGAGGATCCAGCAATACATGGTATTAAGAGATGAAGCTGGGGGGTGGGGACATGACGGGCACTGAAAGTAATCAATAAAATTTGAGGATCAGTTCCTGATTGGCTGCCCTTTGTAATCTTATTTTTGTAGCAGGTGGGTGGGGCTTCATTTTTAGAGGTGATCTGCATGATTATTATTAATTATTGATGATTATTTAAAAGTGGTTTCTGCTCATTTTCAACTACTAGCATAGCTTTATATGATCCCCAGTTCAGAATAATCATCTGAAACATCAAAGCGGTCTCCCTGTAAAGATGTTCAGGAGAGATTTAGAGTGTGAGCAGGAGCAGGCAAATATTCAGAACAGTAAATAGAGCTATTATCGAGTTTGAGGAACATGCAGTATTTTGCTGTACTGTTCAGGGAGAGAGCATGGACACTTTCAAACCTTACAAACTTCTGCTTTGATGTGATTGGAAGGAACATAATTTCATACCCGTCTTATCTTTGTTACCTGGTTTCACTTTGTCACCAATTAGACTAAGTGGTCATAATAGTAATAATGCCTTAGACTTATATAGCACTTTTCACGGTACTCAAAGCGCTTTACAATTCTGTGCACCATTCATTCACACCTCAATCATACCTGGTGGTGGTAAGCTACTAATGTAGCCACCTACCCACTGCACCACTGCTAAGTGGTCATCAACTGAATAAGCCAACCCAGGGTTCATCAAGCCGATGAGCACTTCACCATCAGCTGCATCAGATCGATGCTGGCTTTACAAATTAGGACAACACGCTGATGGAGATGTGTTTCAGAGGATGTGGATAATACAAACTCAAACATGTCCATCAATGTGGGTCATTCAGATACAAGATTAACTTCTCCATGTTCTTCCTCATTTTGATCGGTACACAGGCAGGCGTTACTTCTCTGCCCCTGGGCTGTAACAGCGGCTGAAAGCGTGGTCTCCATTTCTGATGGTTGGTGGTGACAGGAGTCTGAAACTGAAAGAGTGCCAGTTTGTGTGTAACTGTACCAACTGAAAACATCCCTTCATGTCTGAACAAGCACAGCCTTCCTCTGATTGGCTGCCGCTCACAAACAGAAGGGTCTAACATTAGGTGGGCGGGACTTCAGTCACCTTATTACCCCCTTTAAAGGTGCTTTAGTCCTTTCAGTGATGCTGATAGTGGTGTATCATCACAAACCATCCAGGAGGTGAGTGGTGGTTGGAAAGAGTTGGTTCACTGGTGCAGACTCCTCACTGGATTTAACAGAAAGCTCGAGAAACCAAAGAGAAGCTGCTGTTTTCTTATATTACAGGTGAAAAACAAGCATTTGTCACTGATGAGGTGAAGTCTCAGTAAGAAGTGAGTAGACAAGATCAACTCCTGGAGGATCCCCCTGGACGCGCTGTCATACAAACACAAGTATGGAATAATCTACATGCAGAGTCACCATCTGAGGCAGGGTGCAGCCTTATCATAGTTCTGCATACAGACCCCGAGTGGACCAATAAAAATGAGAATCTTTTAAAAATGTCTTCAGATTTTGTCCTTGAAGAACTTCTGAGAATGTTTAATAAGTTGGAATGAAGAACCTGAGCAGGCATCAGTAACAGAAGTACTGCATGTCTCTGGTTTAGCTCTCTGACCTCGGTGTGGGTACTGCAGTGGATAAAGTCTTCAAATGCCAACAACCAACTCATTCATCCATCCATTTTCTGACACCATGGGTGGAGGTCACAGGGGTGGAGATGCAGACCTTTCTCTCCACAGCCAGCTCTTCTAGGAGGTCACCGAGGTGTCCCCAATCCAGCTGAGGCAGTTCCTCCAGCCTGTCCTGGTTCTGCCCTGGAGTCTCCTTGAAGTTGGACATGATGATGTGATCTGTCCTTAGAGACTTGGAGTCTTCAGGACTCAGGAGAACTTCACCACTGACTGTGGCTGAGTGAGTGGAGCTGATGGTAAGCTCTCTTTATTGCTCGGTATTTTCTCATGAAGATAACACACAGATACATCCATCAAGGCGGTCCCTGAACAGGGCCTTTCTGGCTTCAGGATTCATTATTACTATAATATAATTATCATTTGTGTTAATAAAATATATTTTACAACACCTAAAATTTCACTCACCAGAACCTGAGCTCTGACTTCATGGATGATCTGTTGACACTGACGGACTGAGAAGTTTAGTTCAGACTGCAGCTGGCCGAACTCGGGCGGGGGGGGGGTCTGTCCATAAAGACAGCCACGCCCCTTATTTTTACCATCTTTGAGTCTTAGCAGATGGATGTTATAAGAAGAAAATGAAGACATGCACAGTTTTAAAGAAGGTGGATCCGATGCACACACA
>JAMQGT020014520.1:0-29245 GCA_024447675.2 Pterophyllum scalare
CCTCCCACACTAAAATGACAGGTGTTTCAGTTTCTTTGTCCAACCCCTGTAGCTGCATAATTATTTGCAGTGCTTCTCACAGTTGGTTGTAGAATGTTCAAAAGGATAAAAAAAAACTATTATAATTTAGAAACTATTATTTGATTACTGTCCTATGTTGTCCAGGAGCTTGTCCCCCTGGTAGGGTCTCCCATGGCAAATTGGTCCTGGGTGAGGGGCCAGACAAAGAGCAATTCAGAAGACCCCCATTGAAATGTCAACAAGGTGACTGTTTCCCCTGCATTCCCTGCATTCCCTGATAGGGCTACCAGGGCCCCACCCTGGAGCCAGGCCTGGGGAGGGAGCTCGGGGGAGAGTGTCTGGTGACTGGTCATTAGCCTGTGGTGCTCGGCCGGATGCAGCCCAAAGAGACAACATGGGCTCGCCCTCCTGTAGGCCTACCACTTACTGGAGGCGTCGTAGGGGTCAGTTGCAGCGTGTGTTGGGCGGTGACCAAGGGCGGAGGTCCTGGCGGATGGATCCCCAACTATCGAGACTGGCTATTGGGACATGAAATCTCACCTCTCTGGTGGAGCAGGAGCCTGAGCTAGTGCATGAGGTTGAGAGATCACAGCTAGATATAGTCCGACTCACCTTAATGCATGGCCTGGGCTCTGCAACCAGTCTCCTGGAGAGGGGCTGGATTCTGTTCCAGTCTGGAGTTGCCCCAGGTGAGAGGTGGCAAACTGAGGTGCGTATTCTCGTATCCCCCGGCTTGCTGCCTGTAGGTCGGAGTTTTCACTTGTAGGTGAGAGGGTTGCTTCCCTGTGCCTTCAGGCCAGGGAATGGGTTCTGGCTGTTATTTGTGCTTATGTGCCGAATGACAGCTCAGAGTACCCGTCCATTTTGGAGTCACTGGGCGGGATGCTCGAGGGTTCTCCATCCGGTGACTCCATTGTCCTACTGGGAGACTTCAACGCTCACATGGGCAATGACAGTGAGATCTGGAGAGGCATGACTGTGAAGAACGGCCTGTCCGAGCTAAACCCGAATGGTGTTTTGTTATTGGACTTATTATTATGGCCAAACCACAGTTTGGCCATAATGAACACCATATTTGAACATAAAGATGTCCATAAGTGCACGTGGGACCAGGACACCCTAGGTTGCAGATCGATGATCAATTTTGTAATCATAACTCTAGATCTGCGGCCATATGTTCTGGACACTCAGGTGAAAAGAGGAGCTGAGCTTTCAACTTATCACCACCTGGTGGTGAGTTTGATCAGATTGTGGGGGAAGATGCTCATATCACGGTTCTGCTGGCACAGGCAAAGCAGAGGACCCCAGTGCAGGACTCAGAGGCAAGAGCTATAATTAAGCTTGGACTTTATTGATGAGGTCAAACATAAAGCGAGGCTGGTCAGGTGCCAGAAGTATATAATACTGAACTTGAACATGAACATAACAAAGAACTAAGAATGGAGCATGAAACATCAAGCACACAGCAGGGCAGTGACAACAACACTGACCACAAAGAGACGAGGACGTGACAAGGAACAAGTGAGAACACAGACAGTATATGCACAGAGGGATAATGAGGGAATGAGCAACAGGTGAGGATCACAGTTGAACACAATACACAGATGACACGAGGGGAAGCAAAACTAAACACAACCACACAGGACAAGAGACTGTCAAAATAAAACAGGACGTAACCAAACCTACTATATGCAGACTTAATGCACAGGAAGCCTGGCACATGGAGAGAACCTAAACATAACCCAACAGAAACCTAAATACAACACACAGGGAAACACCAGAAAGTCAAACTAAACACAAGACATGAGACAAGAGACTAAGAAATGAGAACAAAACAGACATAGGAACCATGACAGAACAGGAGGACATGGGAAGCAAAACTCAAAAACATAATGCGCACTTGGCCAAAGGCCCAGGATCGTGACAGCTGGACAGACCCAGCTAACCTAAACGTATTGTGAGAGTGCGCTGGGAATGCCTGGCAGAAGCCCCGGTCTGCAAGATCTTCAACTCCCACCTCCGGCAGAAGTTTGACAACATTCCAAGGGAGGCTGAGGACATTGAGTCAGAATGTACCATTGTTCCGCACCTCCATTGTTGAGGCTGCTGGTCAGAGCTGTGGCTGCAAGGTGGTTGGTGTCTGTCGTGGTGGTAATCCCCAAACCACATGGTGGTCACTGGAGGTTAAGGGAGCCATCAAGCTGAAGGAGTCCTATCGGGCTTGGCTAGCCTGTGGGACTCTGGAGGCAGCTCAGGGGAACCAGCAGGCCAAGTGGAACATAGCTTGGGTGGTGGCCAACACAAAAACTCGGGTGTGGGATGAATTCAGTTAGGCCGCTCCAAAATCAACAACAATGTCTGAAAAAGCATAACCAAATTAAATCAGCTGCTGTTCCTGAACTCTTTGGAGTACATGCAAAAGCTTGGTCTCTTTGTGAAGATATCAAGCTATATTTTTCATTTTTGCAGTCAAAAATGCTTTAACTGTAATGAGTATGTAGCTATTAAGTTTGGAACACAGAAAAATTAGACAATTTTTGCTTCACCTAGATTTTTCATGATTGTTTTTATGTAACTACACACTGAGTGTAGAAGGTATGGACCAGAAAATATAATGAAGCTGTAGAATAAAGTCTTGTCCACGTGTATTTCAAATTTTATCAAGATAGCACAAAAACCTACTGTTTTGTAAAGGTTTTTGTGTGTTGATGTCCAGGCCGTGGTCTCACATGTGCCATTTGGAGACACCAAATTGGACATGTGAATTAATTAAAAATATAGCCATATAAACACAATAAAATGTGAATTACACTGTTGTGAATTGTAAAAAAAAAAGTAAATGCTTTTTTATTTTCAGAGTAATGTTAAAAAAAAAAGTAAAACACAGAAAACTGCAACTATTTACAATTATTCTTCTCTACTCCACGCCACCCCACCCCCCCAATATATAAAGCACGCCACTAGACAATATAGCGCGCACACAGACACAATATAAGTGGCACCACAGCAGCGTACGGTGATATTTTCTAGGTAATGGTAAAAACATATTTACATCTAGATGGCTAATAATACAAGGATGAGCTGAAAATAAAAAGTTACACTTACCATGAATCACCTTCTGAATAACAGCTGTTCATTTGTGGGATTCTGCAGCGATAAAACTGGTCAAATCAGCAACAAAGTCCTCTAATAAATAATAATTCACTCTTGTGAGTCACTTTGTCGCTTTGTTGAAGAAATATAGCTTGTTTTGAGATATTTATACAATCTGTTAGTGAGAAAAAGTACTGTAAACACTGTCAAGGTCACACTTCCGGCTCGACTTTGCGCACGTAATATGCATTCATTGTGCAGCAACTTTGTGGATTCATGTGAAATCACACCCCAAGGTGCCATATACTCACGTGTCAGGAATTTTATTGGCTATACATCTGTGGTTTTAGATTTTAGGTCAGAGTTGACCAATCACAACGATTGGAGAACATTTGGGGCATGTCCCGAGAACTCACATGATGCTGTCTAGTTATTATTGGCTCTGGAAAATCCATTTCATAACATGATTGGCCAAATGAGGTGTCAATCCAATTTTGATCGTCTAGTCTGTCATATAAAAGCATCGTAAGGGCGGACTGCAGCGTTACTGTGATGCTATGAGGCTTCAAATTTGGAAGCACTTCAAATGTCATGCGGGCGGAGCACTGCCAGTTAACAGGTTATAGTGCGGGTGGAGTGCTGCTGACTTCAATTGAGGCTATAGTCAGGCGGTGGAAGGAATACTTTGAGGACCTCCTTAATTCCACTGACACGCCTTCTGTAGTGGAAGCAGAGTCTGAAGATGAGGGGGATGACTCACTCATCACTGGGGGTGAGGTGGTTAAACAACTCATTGGTGGTAGGGCCCTTGGGGTGGACAAAATTCACCCTGAGGTCCTGAAGACTCTGGATGTTGTAGGGCTGCCTTGGTTGACACGCCTCTGCAACACTGATCTGGGGTGGTTCCACTGGATTGGAAAAGCAGGGTGGTGGTCCCCATTCTTTAAGAAGGGAGAGTGGAGGTTGTGCCCCACCTTTTGGGGATCACACTCCTAGCCTTAGCCTCCTTAGCACCCTTAGCTTAGTAAGGTCTATGCTAGGGTGCTGGAAAGGAGGGTTTGTCTGTTAGTCGAAACTTGGATTCAAAAGGAACAATGCAGGTTTCATCCTGGTAGCAGAACGTTGGACCAGCTCTATGAGTGTGTGTGGGAGTTTGCCCATCCAGTCTACATGTGCTTTGTGGACTTGGAGAAGGCATTCGACTGCATCCCTCGGGGTATCCTGTGGGATGTCCTGCAGGAGTATGGGTTGTCTGGCCTGTTCTTGTGGGCCATTTAGTCCCTGTACAACTGCAGCGAGAACTTGGTCCATGTAGCCGGTAATAAGTGGGACTCGTTTCCTGTGGGTGTTGGACTTTGCCAGGGCTGCTCTTTGTCACCAATTCTGCTCATAATTTTTATAGACAGAATTTCTAGGTTTAGCCATGTGGTGAAAGGCTTGGTGGCCTCAGAATCTCATCTCTGCTCTTTGCGAATTATGTGGTCCTGTTGGCTTCATCAGGTGGTGGCCTCCGGCTTGCAGTAGAATGGTTTGCAGCCGAGGGTGAAGCGTTTCGCATAAGAATCAGCACCTCTAAGTCTGAGGCCATGGTCCTCAGCCAGAAAAGGATGGAGTGCCCTCTCCACCTCAGTGATGAGTTGCTGCCCCAGGTGAAGGAGTTAAATTATCTCGGCATCTTGTTCACAAGTGATGGGAGAGCGAAACGAGAGATCAACAGATGGATCGGGGCTGCATCTGCAGTGATGCGGACTCTGCACCAGTCTGTCGTGGTGAAGAGGGAGCTGAGCGTAAAAGCGAAGCTGTTGATTTACCGGTCGATCTACATCTGTACCCTCATCTATGGTCACAAGTTTTGGGTAGTGACCAAAAGAATAAGATGGCAAACACAAGCAGCAGAAATGAGCTTCCTCCGAAAGGTGGCTGGCCTCTCCCTTAGAGATAGGGGGTGGTTCAGAGTAGAGCCACTGCTCCTCCACATCGAAAGGAGCCAGTTGAGGTGGTTCAGGAATCTGACTAGGATGCCTCCTGGGCACCTTTTGTTTGAGGCGTGCCGGGCATGTCCTACCGGGAAGAGACCCCGGGGCACACCCAGAACACGCTGGAAAAATTATATCTCTCAGCTGGCCTGGGAATGCTGTCAAAATTCTGCTTTAATTGGGTTATTATTTGTATTGGGGTATGGGCTTTACAAAATATTAGGACTTTTAGGAACTACATTAGATTGTATTTATGTACCTAATGAAGTGGCTGGTGAGGGTCCACTTACAAGGTGTGATTTAAACTGCTCATCCTTCTGTGGTGTTAGCTTTTACAAAACACAGTCACCTAAGCCTGACAGGTTAGTGCTGGCTGTTGAAAAGCCAATATTCCACACAGCTGAAAGAAAGTGAAATTGTTGCAGAGTTTTTCAATGCATCATTCAGTTCTCAGTAGCAGTTGGATGTGGCTGATTGTCAGACATGAAAGCTCTTTAACAAGCCGGTTAATGGACTACAGTGACAAGAATGTTTTTATTAAAAAATTCTGTTCTTATTCAGCTGTTGGGTTCAAGGTGGATAATTAACTTTCAAGCTTAGCTTTTATTTAATTTTTATGGCAACATTAATTAGAAGTTTCTAAAAAATGCTTAGTATGGAGGAATAATGAATTTTCCTGAATTATTCTTCTGGCAAAATGTCTTATAGTTTATATTTTTCATTCTAAACTCTTACTGTACATGCAGTAATTTAATCCATTTCAATGTAAAAAAAATTAGGCATAGCTTTAAAAAAAGGCCAGTCATTTGTCCTGATTACAGATTGATTACAATTATTATGACAAAATTAAGTATGTATGGCTTCATCAGAGTGTGACCTTCAGCATGCACTGACCTTTTGCATGCATTGAAGTGGTTTGCAGCCCGATGGTCCCATGGTTCTCTGCCAGAAAACAGTGAAATGCTCCCTCTGGGTTGGGGGTGAGAGGTTGCCCCAAGTGAGGCCCCAATTGAGATACTCATAACCTCCTGGAGAGATTATATATCCCAGCTGGCCTGGAAACTCTTTGGATTCCTCCAGGAAGAGAGAGAAGGATGTCTGAAATAGTTTGCCTAGTCTGCTGCCACCACATCCCAGATTTGGATAAGTAGAAGAGGGTGGGTGGATGGACAGACAGACTGTGCTATTTTTAGGTGACAAGATATAGATTTGAGTACTATTAATTACTGAATTCATTAATTCCAAACCATATCCATCTGAATACTAAATTAACTATCAGAAGTGACAGTCTGTACCTAGAAACGTCTTGATCTCCATATGAATCTGAAATCGTCACAGCTTCAGGAGGTCTTCAAGTAACAGATGTGTTGCTCACAGCTCCCACACATACTGTCTCTTACACAGAGACAGGTAGCTGCTCCAGCAGCACACAGAGATATAAAGTTAATTAAACTGCCACTCCCAGTGAAAACAACCTGTACCCAGGTTAAAACAGAGAAACTGTCAGGGGGTGAAGCATGCATATCCACACATGCAGACACACACACCAAGGTAACAGTCATCCAACATAGGGAAATGATGATCTAATGTACCCATTACCTTTACGGTCAGTCTGTTTATCACTCATGGGCATCTGCATCATCCACACTGATAGGGAACAGGACTTTCTTGTTTGACCTTTGACCATAAAGTAGGAGTTAGGTGTCAGCTAGGGAAGGGGAAAAAAATCAATACTGATATTAAACTCTGCAAGCAAATAACACTGGTCTATCAAAATGTCAGTGTAGAAACAATGAAACAGCGCCTGCTTTGATGGCGCATATTGACAAATGCAGCTGGTCATGTGTGGATAAAAACGTGATAGAGCAGCACTGGTATTAACTCGGGAGATATTCTCTGGTGGCTCATTCAGTAACAGTGTTTTTCCAAAGGCTGCTTCTCAGTGGAGCGCACAGAACAAGAAGAGAATGAAAATATGCACGAGCGATGCAAGGGGGATTCAAATTTTCACCCCCAAATGTGATCTCCTTTCATTGAAGTGAAATCAGTGTGATCGCTCTATTTCTCAACATAAATGAAAGATTTCTTGCAGTGTACTGTATCAATTTGTCACCACTGTGATATATTTTTTTTATCACTAGTAAGATAAAAAATAAAATACAGCTACTTCCTCTGCCTTTTATCTTTTTATTTATTTTTTTTAAATATGTGGACAATTTCCCCAAGGGCCATGAATATACAGACAGATAATAGGACACTACTATTATTCTGTCTTTGAAGAGTCAAACCCTACTCGTACAGAACTGATATTAACTTGTGTCGGTTTGTGATGTTTAATAATTGTTGAGGTCATCTGTTTCTGTGAAAAATTTCATTTCTCTTATCTATAAGAGAAAAAAATATGGGACTAGATTTTATACACAAGCAAAATTGCAGTGCAATCTTTAAAGGTTTTGTGTGGCTAACTTAAAGCCATAGATGGATTACTAAATAGGCAAAGTGGGTACAGACCCAATAGTCCAAACGTCTTTGAATAGTGTATATTCACAGGAATATGAAATATCTCCACCTTTGTGCTATTGTCACTATGTATAAGAAACCCACTGGCATGCAGGGTCCTGAGCTAGTACCATGAGGGTATTCCACAGTGAAGTTACTGCACTGCAAATTGGGAATGTAGGCAAAAATTTTAAGACAGATGCACATTTCTCTTTACTATATGTCTTCACTCAATTAATTTATAGTGCTGGGCTCTAACCACAGCATTACCTTTAATTTATACAGGTATAAAAAAAATGGCAAGAAGTATAACATTGATTTTCATCAGCGAAAGCCTGAGTTTTTTAAATACTTTTAAACTGTGGGCCCTGGTGTGTTAGTGCTTTGTAAAAGGCTCTCTCATACAGAACATAACCTGGAGCCCATTCCCATGACCATACACCATCAATGCTAATATTTATTTCTTAAAACTTCACGTTAAGGATTCGTTCTCTGAAACAAACTCATGAATAACAAAGCGCACAAACTCTTTTCAAAGTGTAACCACAACACAGTGTGAGAAAAGCAAGTGAGTCCCTGTAGCAAAATGCTAATCATCTCCCACTGCTGTAACCTTCTCGCCTCATCCCCCACCATTCCCCTGCTTTGTTTGACTTTCTCTCCTGATTTCATTTTTCTCCTTTGTCTCCAAGTGTTCGTGAAGAAGTAAGAACATATCTGCTGTAACGTCCTACATATTAAGTGCTGCTTCACACTTTAAAAAAGAGTAGGACTTAAGGCCTCGGGATTGTTGTACAAAGGTAAGGAGTTTGTTTGGAGCTGGTTTGAAAGAGACCACATCTTATACTGGCTCATATGATATTGCCCAACACATCAAATGAACATGGATGGGAGTTGTTCTAGTTGGAGGCTCATATATATATATATAAAAAAATAAATAAATAGCAGATGAACACAGTGATATTTGAGAAGTGAAATGAAGTTTATAAGATTTACAGAAAGTGTGCAATAATTATTTTTTAAAAATAGGCAGGTGCATAAGTTTGGGCACCCTTGTCATTTTATTGATTTGAATACCTTTAGCACTAATTATTAGAATGAAAATTTTTTTTGTTAGCTCATTGACCCTTCACCTACAATGAATCCAATTATGAGAAAGGGTTAAGGTGGCCTTTTGAAAGTGTTTCTCCTCTTTGCATCTTCTCTGAAGAGAAGCAACACGGGAGCCTCAAAACAACTCTCAAATGAACTGAAAACAAAGATTGTTCAACATCATGGTTTAGGGGACGGATACAAAAAGCTATCTCAGAGATTTCAGCTGTCAGTTTCCACTGTAAGGATAATAGTGAGGAAATGGAAGACCACAGGCACAGCTCTAGTTAAGGCCTGAAGTGGCAGGCCAAGAAGTGGCAGCTCCAAAGACCTACAACATCGTTTTGCTGCAGTTGGTGTCACTGTGCATCGTTCAACTATTCAGCACACTTTGCACAAGGAGAGGCTGTATGGGAGAGTAATGCAGAAGAAGCCTTTTCTACGCACACGCCACAAACAGAGTCGCTTGAGATATGCTAAAGCACATTTGGACAAGCCAGCTTTGTTTTGGAATAAGGTGCTGTGGACTGATGAAACTAAAATTGAGTTATTTGGACATAACAAGGGGCGGTATGCATGGCAGAAAAGAAGACAGCATTCCAAGACAAACACTTGCTACCCACAGTAAAATTTGGTGGTGGTTCCATCATGCTGTGGGGCTGTGTGGCCAGTGCAGGTACTGGGAATCTTGTTAAAGTTGAGGGTCGCATGGATTCCAGTCAGTATCAGTAGATTCCTGAGAACAATGTTCAAGAATCAGTGACAAAGCTGAAGTTGCGCCGGGGCTGGATACTTCAAAAAGACAACGACCCTAAACACTGCTCCAAATCTACTAAGGCATTCATGCAGAGGAACAAGTACAACAGGAGTGCCCACACTTTTTCAGCTTGCAAGCTAGCGTGGTTAAATGCCCATGTGTAGGGTGGTAACGAAACGGATGGATGATAGTTTATCACATTTTTTAAAAATCCCATAAACTTCATTTCACTTCTCAAATATCACTGTGTTTGTCGATATATTTTACTGAAATTGCTGATCCGAACAACCAATGACTTATAAAGGAAAATCATGAAAATTATCAGGGGTGCCCAAACTTTTGCATACCACTGTATATACACTGCTCAAAACAATAAAGGGAACACTCAACTAACACATCCTATATCTGAATGAATGAAATATTCTCATTGAATATTTTGTTCTGTACAAAGTTGAATGTGCTGACAACAAAATCACACAAAAATCATCATTGGAAATCAAATTTTGTAACCAATGGAGGCCTGGGTTTGGAGTCACACACAAAATTAAAGTGGAAAAACACACTACAGGCTGATCCAACTTTGATGTAATGTCCTTAAAACAAATCAAAATGAGGCTCAGTATTGTGTGTGGCCTCCACGTGGCTGTATGACCTCCCTACAACGTCTGGGCATGCTCCTGATGAGGTGGCGGATGGTCTCCTGAGGGATCTCCTCCCAGACCTGGACTAAAACATCCGCCAACTCCTGGACAGTCTGTGGTGTTGGTGGATGGAGCGAGACGTGATGTCACAGATGTGCTCAATCGGAATCAGGTCTGGGGAACGGCTGGGCCAGTCCATAGCTTCAATGCCTTCATCTTGCAGGAACTGCTGACACACTCCAGCCACATGAGGTCTAGCATTGTCCTGTATTAGGAGGAACCCATGGCAAACAGCACCAGTCTCACAAGGGGTCTGAGGATCTCATCTCGGTACCTAATGGCAGTCATGCTACCTCTGGCAAGCACATGTGGGCTGTGCGGCCCTCCAAAGAAATGCCACTCCACACCATTACTGACCCACTGCCAAACCGGTCATGCTGAAGGGTGTTGCAGGCAGCAGATTGCTCTCCATGGTGTCTCCGTACTCTGTCACATCTGTCACATGTGCTCAGTGTGAACCTGCTTTCATCTGTGGCGAGCACAGGGCACCAGTGGCGAATTTGCCAATTCTGTACATGAGGTGGCTGATGGTTGCTCATTTTCATAGTTGGTATCCGTAGCCAGTCTTGTTGATGATCTGGCTGAGGGGATCAGGCCTATGCAGAACAGCAGTGGGGTAACTGAGCAGTCCTTACCTGTCCTGCCTTTCTTACATCTTTCTCCATCTCTGAGCTAGCAGACACGCTGTGTGACACACTGCACAGAAACAGTTTATGTTATTGCTGATGTTTGTTGAGCTGATAAAAATGTTGCATCTGAAATTCCATACCACTTAAATAAAATGTTACTCCCTTGAGGCAATATTAAAGAATGAACCCCAACCAACAATCTCTCATGAGCAGCACTTGGCGATGCTGGAAATGAAGAATTTGACAACACGCTGCAACTGTTCAATATTTTCAAGAAAATGCACTCAAAGCCACAAATTGGCTCAGGAAAAAAATGTTTTGGGTGATGACCATAGACTGTATATAAAATGGATGGATTAATTTTTGACTTATTTTGACTGACACCGAGTTGTTTTTTAAAGAACTAACCACTCATAATCTGCAACTGAATATACTGTAATTTTATTGTCATAGTCTGTATAAATAGTTATAACCTGTACATACAATTATATAAGCCATGTACATACTGTATCATATGCTTTTTTTTTAATCACTGCTCAAACACTTCTGGTTAGATGCAATCTGCATTGTGTTACACTGTACTTGTGACATATGCAATGACAATAAATTGAATCTAATCTAAACTAAAAGTGACCATGTTTGAACAAAAGGCTAGAATGTTGACTTGTTGGCTAATGCTTAGAAGCTTGGAAGCTAGCTGTATTCAAAAACTGTATTCTTGCAAGGCAGACACATATTTGCTTATAGGTTCTAGGTAACAGACTAATAAAACACTAGAAGTTCATGCATCACAACTGAAACACAAACTTTTTGGATGGTTTGTGACACAGCAGGCCATATTATTTCTAATAGACAACTCCAATAAAAATGGTCCAAAAGGTACCAACAGCACTGTGGCAGTGGGGTGTGGTTTTGGCTCAGCTGCAGTGGAGAGGTGAAGCATGTGCAACTATACCACCAAACCAAATCACTAACCTGTATTTGATTGAGTGTTGGGAATTCCCAGTGGTAACTTAGTTCTACATGCACAAATATACAATGCTTTTCAAAAATCTTGAGACACCCCTCGTCTCTTTGTTTCCAAGGAACCACACTTGTATTTTCTTAAAGTGGTCTTGAGCATTATTTTACAAGACTTTCTGAAGATCTTCCAGTGTTTCTTTGGACCTGCTGCTTTTCCACATCTTTCAGTCCAGTCCTTGTACCTGATTATTTTCAGAGAAACCATTTTTTGAACCTCTTAACACTGAGTTATCAATTCCTTCATCCTCTGGGAACCCAGGAACCACTGCACCAGTGTAGGGTCTGACAATGGGTCCAAGGATTTGATCTCGATACCAAATGGCAGTCAGCCATTGCCTAACCTGTAGAGGTCTATGTGTCCCTCAATGGATATGCCTACCCAGACTGTCACTGACCCATCACTGACACAGGCCCACTAGAGGAGGTCGGGCCCTCAGGCCACTCTCATGAATTTCTTTTCTAATTGTTTGGTCAGAGACATTCACACAAGTAGTCTGCTGAAGATAATTTGGTACCTCTGGCAGTGATCATCCTGTTCCTCCTTGCACAAATGAGCAGATACCAGTTCTGCTGATGGGTTAAGGACCATTCTATGGCCCTAGTTAACTCTCCCAGAGTAATTGCCTGTTCCCTGGAATCTCCCCCATGCTCTTGAGACTGCTAGGAGATCCAGAAAACCTTCTGGCAATGGCACGTATTGATGCTCCATCCTGGTGGATTTGGAATAACTGTGCAATCTCTATAGGGTCCATGCTACTAGTAGTGACACTGACCCTAGCCAAATGCAAAACTAGTGAAAAAAGAAAGGGAAAAATGTCCATGTCCTCCACCTGTGAAACCATTCCTGTTAATTTCATTAATACGAAAGCAGCTCAAACTGATTAACAACTCCCTCTGCTACTTAACTATCCAGATCAATATCACAGACATTTGACTGACTTGATCCTAAACTCTGATTAAAAAGCGCTCCTTTAATTTTTTTGGGCAGTGTACCATTTTGTAACATGGGCTGCATAGACGTGGAGCAACACCACAGGTGGAATTGCTGATGTCAGGGCAGATGCTCCACAGTTGGTTTAGGCGGTAGACTTCTGCCTTCTACTTGGATGTAATCTGGAAAGTGTCTTCACTACTCCTGAACTTTATCTATAATTGTAGCTTAGTACTTAGTAAAAACTACCACTGCCTGTCACTTGGAAGCAAAGCTTCATCTGCACACTACGTTTGTAAGGGAATGAGACTGTGGTTATAGCACGTTGTAATAACAGTTAGGGGATTTGCAACAGCCTCAGCCACCAGGGTCAGGCTCTGCAGGCCTCTAGCGGCTATGTTGTGGTAATGTGTTATTGCGGGCCTTGCACCCCTGAGTGTTGTCTTGGAGGAAGGTCACTGCAGGTTTATTGGCTTTGCACTGTGAACATGTGTACTCCCGTACACCCTACAGTTTAATACAAAGTTTTGAATGTGGAGATATTTTAGCACCTTAAGTACAATTGAGTTTCAAAGAGTACAAAGCTGTTTACTTGAATATTTTTGATTTGTGGATGTAAAAGAATGAATGAATGTATGAATGTTATACAGAAGTGTGTTTTTTATCCAGAGTGATGCCAATAATGTCTTTAATTTGATTCATTTCAGTATCCAGAACAGATGCATTTATCCACTGTGAATGAAAGAATAGCCTTTTATAAGTGCTGTATGAGTATTGCTGTAAGCTGCATTTACCATAGTTTTATTCACTTATGCCAGGGTGACTGTGTATTTTTATTCTGCATGCAATGAGAGATTGTATCAAGTACACATAAATCAGTGGAATGCTGACAATGTGAATACATTTATTTATTTATTTTTTTATTTTTATTTTTTGTTGCAGTTTCTCACCCTCATTATCAAGTATGTTTCATGACAAACACATATACACATACACGCATATAACATAGCAAGATTGTTTGTTGGTGTATCCAAACATTTTGGGTTTTCTAGCTTTCATGTGCTGTCTGTTTTTTATGTTTTGTTATAGGTGCAACACTTGGTGACCTTTTGTTTTTCCTGTGCTTTGTCCTTTATTCTTGCTTTTTTTTATACCCCCTTTCCCTTTCTCTCCCTCTCTGCCCCTTTTTCTCCCCCTTTCCTTCTTCTTCTTTTTATCGCTTCTTTCTTTTTCTAACCTGCCTTTCCCCACCTGTCGGGTCTGGCACTGTAAAGCTACACAGACACTAATGTGAATGATACAAAGAACAAGAGGAGCCTACAGAGAGTGCATAGAGCTCCTACAACAGAGCATTCAGAAGCTGTTCTGTTTTTTGTTGTTGTTGTTTGTTTGCTGGAAGTCATAAACATGGTGGGAAGGTTATAAAGGGTTGTTGCTTTGGTCCAGATTTGGACCATTGGTTTTCTGTACCATGCAGAGGGGTCCCACACATTGCTAAACCAATAATTTAAAAGTTTGCTAATATAAGCTTTAGCAAATTTTTATGCTCAAAAATATGAACATCTCTGTGACATAACATACTCCAGCAAGCTTTAACAGTCCTTGCTCTTTGTGTATCCAGTTCTTACAATGCTGAAAGGGAGTTACTCAGTCAGGGTATTTTCAACGTCTACTTCTTGTTAGTTTTTTACATCTGAATGGACAAATGTTCAATAGTATTTCCAGAGTAAAGTGGAGCTGCAGTTATTAACTGATGACACAAGTAACCTGGCTTCAAAAGCATTTATTTCTCACCACAGAGAAGCTCGTGTGTGTGTGTGTGTGTGTGTGTGTGTGTGTGTGTGTGTTGGCCTTGTCCAATACATTATCATTATCTGAACTCCAGGAAAAGCCACTTATTGACCATGAGTTAAGATGCTTTTTCTTAGACTACATACTGTATTTATTATTGAATTTGTTTAACAACAAATACCCACCTGTATGATTCCACACAACTTGTTTTACATGATTATTTTTCATTTTAATGCTCATACCTAGTGGTAATCATTGAAGTGCTCATATTAAGCTTGGCCATGCACTGTATTTTGCCTGTCCAAAGACATATTGGAAAAATGTAAAAATGGAAAACATTCATCATTTTAGTTAGAATCTAACCCTCTCCAAAGTTCAGGTGATGTTATAATAAAGCAGCAAAATCAACATAGGGAGGAGGTTATCATTAAATGCATTTAATTAACAGCATGTTATGATAGTGATAGTTCATTAACCTTAACCAGGTGCATACTATTCCAATTATGATGACAAAAGATTTCTGAACCTAACAAGGAGTCATTTTATGCAGTGATCATTCCATAGATTTTTTAGAGCACACAGACAGGTAATGTATTCTTTTGTTTGTGTTTTGTTTTTGTAATTTGGATGACTTGACTCCCTTATATGTGGTCTAAGTCAACTAAATTTATGCACTAATTAAAAAAAATACCCAATGAAATTGGGTAGCTGTGAATCAGGAAGTAGAGAAGCTCCTCCACTACTTTATCCACATACACTAGGCTATCCAATTCCTAATTCTTCCACTGCACATGTTAAAGTATTTGGGAGAGACATTCCAACTCCAATTTGCCCCGATGCATCCATCAGCATGTGTTCATGTGGGTGTGTGTGTATCGGTGAGAAAGCAAACAATAGATTGCACTGTTTGTGCACAACATGCTGTCTAAAACAATGTAAATGTTGCTGTGTCTCACTGGGGAAAAAAATCATGCTGGATATCTATCTATTGATATGGACTGGGTAATGTGTTAGGCATGAAAGGATGCAACATTGTTTGGTGGAAATGAAAATTATCAATCTACAGAGGACAGAATTCAAAGATATCCCAAAAATCAATGTAAAAAAATGATGCAGCAACTCAAAATAGTACTCAGTAATTTGTATGCCCCAGGTGATCATGTGGAGCCAGTCAGTGGTATGAATTCCTTCATCCTCCAGGAGCTGCCTGGATACTCTCACCAGATGAGGCCGGGCTTTGACATGCACAGAACCCACTGCACCAATGTATGGCCTAACAATGTTTTAGACTCATCCTGATACTTGATGGCAGTCAGGGTGCTGTTGCCTAGCCTGTAGATGTCTGTGCATCCATCCATCCATCCACCCATGCCTCCCCAGACGATCACTGACCCACCACCAAACTGGGCATGCTGAACGATGTTACAGGCAGTATAAAGTCCCCACAGTTTCCCCAAGAGTCTTTGGTGAATCTGTTCTCTCAAAGCACAGGGTGCCAGTGGTGAATCTGCCAAATCTGGTATTCTATGGCAAAAGCATATAGAGACAGAGATGTAGACATCTTTTAAAACTCTGAAATTTCCCCCTGAAATGTGAAAAATCCCCCTGATGGAAGCTAGACATGTGACTGGCTGCTGTCCACTAGCTACTATCCAGCTCTTTCATGCCTCCCTGACTTTTGTCAGTAAGACAAACAAAACACCCCCGCACTCATTCTGCCAATGATTTTTATCTGCCTTAGATTTCAGTGTAAACAAGTACCACAGTTTTATGATAGTAAATTGCTCATCATGTGGGTTAAAATTAAATTATTAGGTAATGACAAGGAGGAGAAAAGCTTTTTACCTAATCCCATGTCTTATTTACACCCTATCCACATCAACATAGTGACCCCAGTCCATCATTCAACCCAAATTAGCACCTTAAAACTTTTTTAGAGCTTCTGCCTCAGGTATCCACAGGTCCGGAGGCCAAGGTTAAAAAAAAATGTTATAGTATCATTAAATATTCAGATTTTCATTGGGAGAAACCAAGATGAACAGGATTAGAAATTAGTATATCAGAAGGCCAGGTCAGGTTGATCAGAGACAAAGTCAGAGGCAACGTTTAGATGGTTTGGAGATGTAAAGAGGAGGGATCGATGGAGATATAAGGCAAAGGATGTTGAATATGGAGCTGTCAGGCAGGTGGAAAAGATGAAGACCCTTAGAGGAGGTTCATGGATGTGGTAAAGGAGGACACACCTTGAGGCGACTGTTTGTTGTGATTTGGCACTATAGAAATAAAACTGAACTGAATGAGGAGGGTTGGTGTGTGAGGGTGAGATGGAGGAAGACCCACTGTGGAAGAAGAAGAAGGAAGAATCCGTGACTCTTTTTTGATGGATATCATATTTCCTGTTAAAGTATACTCAGAGAAGAAGACCAAGATTCATGTCTGTACTCTGTTTGCTGCCCTCACATCTTAGCGAATGGAAAAGAGGCCATTGCTGATACAACTAAAACATTTATGATTTGAGTGCAGCCTCTCTGATGGATTATTTGAATGATAAGATTTCAGGGACAGCAGTCCCTTTCCCACAAAGTTCATGATATAATGGATTTTGAGGAACAGTTAAAAAATGTCAAAGATTTATGCCCCATTAAAATAGAGGTAAACTCTTTTTCTCTGCTAATAAAAGGGGAAACAGTGCACACCCATTCTGCCATTTGGCATCTGTTTTTGTGGCTATATATGACACTTCAATGTGTCCTTTCTTTGAAAGAGCAAAGTGGGAAAAAAACACGTCACTGGGGTTTTATCATTACCTGGTGATTTCTTCTGGTAAACTGACCCTCCAAATGTTTGCAGAGGGGTTAAAATTGTGGGTTAAGGAGGATACTTCTTCTTCCCCCAATTGGAAACAATCATTCTCTCTCAATGAATCCTGTGTCCATCTCTTTGCCCACAGTCCCCTATATCTCTGCAGTGTCACAGCTGCTTGCATAAAGTCAGCTGGAGAGGCTGAGGTTTTGGCAAAGACTAGGTTAGGTTGGGTTATATTCTATAGAACCGCAGAGCTTGAAGAGCTGTAGGATAGCCTAAGTCTCACTTGCTGTGCTTCTGTATGTGGGCATGCATATTTAAGCATGCAAATGTTGTGCATGCATGTATTTGTAAATGCGTGGGTTACTCCCTCTGTCTACGCATATGAGTGTGGAGCAGCAAGAGGATGCTCTTATTGTAATGAAAGCCTGCTTCTGAACTTCCAGAAGCACATGACTGCCACCAGTTGTTAATGAGCTGCAACTACAGAAGAGGCTGTTCATCCTGCAGATGTGTCACACTGAGCATTGTTGTCAGCTCTGAAAGCTCCACAGAGACACAATATATTTCATTCTAGAGGTTAACAAAAGGTGTTTATTGAAACATACTAAAGTTTTAGTTAAAGGAGGGCAATTTCCAGTGTAATGCAATGAATGCTATAAAAAAATGTGGAGTAATATATATATATATATATATATATATATATATATATATAAAGGGAATGCTTGAACAATTTTAACGTTGATTTTTGGGATTATTTTAAATCCAGCCCTCAAAGGGTTGATAATTTTGGTCGTTGCAATTTAGTTCTCAACATAATACACAATGTATATCAATAACACTTCTGTGGTGAATTTATATAGAGCTTACAATGTAGCCTACAGGGTGGCTGTAGATCAGGAGGTAGACCAGGTCACCTACTAATCAGAAGTTTGGCAGTTCGATCCCTGGCTGCTGCAGTCTGCATGCCAAAGTATCCTTGAGCAAGATCCTGAACCCCAAGTCGCTCTCCAATGAGGCGTTGACACTCCGAGGCATGTTGTATGAAGTGCTTTGAGTGCTCAAAGTAGAGTAGAAAATTGCTATATAAGAAACAGTCCATTTACAATTGGTTACCTCCACTGCCAGCATTTACAGTACTGTGTAAAAGTCTTGAGCTTCTATTCATTTCTTTGTAGTTTACTTGTAAAATGTGAAAAAGTGTGATTTATTGAAATGTGCTCTTCTTTGGATGGCATTCCATTCTCTTTCCAGATGATGCTGCACTATTTCAATAATGATAAAGTCAAGGCTCCGGGGAGGCCAGTTCATGACTGACCATGCTCCACTATGTGTTTTTCTACCCAGGTATGCTTTTACTTTTTCGCAGTGTGTTTGGGATCATTGTCATGCTGAAAAATGAAGCTGTTATCAGTTAGATGCTGTTTAGCATTGGATAGTGGATCACAATTCAAATTCACAGTATTTTTCTACATTCATATTTCCATCAATTTTGATTCACAGCACCAATGGTTGAAATGCAGTCCCAAATCATGACAAGCCTCCACCATGTTTTTTATAGATGGCTGAGACACTCACTGTTGAACATTTCACCTGACCTCCTCTGTACTTGCTGATGACCATTTGAACCAGCGATTTCAAATTTGAATTCATTGTTCCAATTCTTGTGGAATTTTGCATACCTCAGCATTTTCTTCCAGTTTCCCTCCTGAAGAATAGTTTCCTGACAACTACCCTTCCATTAAAGCTTGATGAAGTGTCTGCAAACAGTAGATGGATCACCTAAAGGCCACATGCATCTATTAGGTCTTGTGTCATGTTATTGCTGGATTTTTTTTTCTATTTCTTAAAGACATGACTTTCAAATACTATTCATCTGTTGTAGATAATTTTTAAGCCTTTCACTCTTCTTTTGTCCTCCACTTCAGTTTACTTAGACTGCTTCAGCACACACTGCACACCATGCTGAAATATGCCAAGTTTTGTTTAATGGCTCTTTAGAAATCAGTTTGCTGGTGCAAAAATACAGTTTTATGCGTGTAAAACTGGGGCCTAAAGAAATGGGACCTTGCAACAGGCTACTGGTAATAAAGTACCTAAAGATACCATTTAAAATTTGATTTTTGCTAAGTTGTCTGTTATGTGTAGACACAACACTGGTTCATCCCTTGAGTTAAGTGACTTTTTTTTATGCTTGAATGGTTCAAGTTGCTTAACAACCAACAACAATAAAAAAAAATATCCTCTTAAAATGGTCAGTACAAAAATTGGACTGAAAATGTGTGAAAAGGCAGCATGTCCAAAGAAAAACTGGAAGACCTTCAGAAAGGCTGTAAATGAATGCACTTCCATTATCATTGCTCCTCCAGGTGGATACACAAGACATTACCCCCAGTTTTCCTAAATGCTGCTTAGGGGCATTACCACTCATGGTTTCATTGCCCACGTCACAAGTGGGGGATCTCATTAAAGCCAAGGTTTGGCAGAGGACCGGCCACCAGCCTGTCAAGATCCCATCATAGACCAGCCAACCATTTTGAGTGGCTGTATCTGTATATAAAAATGAGGTAATCAAAGATAGTAGAGACAGCAGGATAGAAAAGATGAACTCAATCAAACTAACAACACAAGGGAAGCAAAACTGAACACAGAGCACACAATACAAAGGACTGGCAAAGTAAAACAGGAAGTAGACATGGAAACACAGATTTGACACAGCACTGGGAGACAGGCACACTGTGGAATTACAGTGAACACAGTACACATGAATGGACTTAACCTATCAAATCAAGTAGTCAGGGAACAAAAGGCACAGAGAACTGGAGACATAACTAAATGGGGAGACAAGATAACTACAACGGGGAAACCAGACAACCATGAGGACAGGACACAGAGTTGACATGGAGAACACAGGAAAACCAGGGATTAAGTACAAATAAACTATAACCAAGAACAGAACTCAGGTAGGAGAGCCACGATATTATTTGAATTTAAGATTGATTGAGGTTTAAACAAAAGGAAAGAAAAACTTGAGGTGAACAACATGTGGTATACATACTGAGGCAAATCATTAACATTGATTGAACACAGTTGTGGCAGAAAAAAAAACTTGGAAAAAAGAACAAAGGAAATAAAGAAACTGAACTGTATGACTTCGATTACATCCATCCATCCAGCCATTCATTTTCTTCCACTTATCCAATTCAGGGTTGCTGGGGGATGACTTGATTTACATTTCAGCTGTATTTTTAAATACTTAGATGGTCCTACAATAGAGAGAGAACTCCAAACATTGCATGATCCTCAATGGACAAGTATATGGCCATGCAGGCAGGGAGTGGAACGATTCTGTAGCTGAGGACTCAAAAGCAGGCACAGTCTCCCACCAAAGTTTAATAGGTTTATTTACAGGATTTTCACAAGAACAGTCAATGAGGCTAATGGGCGTGAGCAGGCCGTGGAAGCAACAGTACATAAAAAAAGAAATGGTTTTATTGCAAAGAGTCTCATTGAAAAAAATTGCAGACAGTGGACAGTCAAGTAAGGGGAATCCAGTGAGTTCCAGAGCTACAGTGGAAGTGGATGGCATTGAATGGCAGGCAATCTGGGGAGATGAGGAAAAATAACATGAAACTTGAGCTGAATTAGTTAAGGTTACCTTCACTTTTGTTGCCAAAGTCGGACCAGACCCCATGACTCTGTAATGATTACCGCAAAATGAACACCATCACCAAACCTGACTCCTTTCCACTTCCACGCATGGACGATTATGGGGGTAGGGTAGGATCAGCCAAATTTGTCACAAAGCTGGACGTCCTGAAGGGTTACTGGCAAGTGCTCCTTACCCATCGCACATTGGAAATCTCTGCCTTTGTGTCACCTGACCACTTTCTATAGTATACAGTAATGCCTTTTGAATTGAAACATGCTCCAGCCACTTTCCAAAGGCTAATGAATACTGCACTATCTGGTGTCAGAAATTTTGAGGTATATTTAACCCTTTATTTACCAAGGGCCTGCCAGCCCATGCAACCTTTGAATTTTAACTTAAAAGGTGCTGTTTGTTGACTTTTACCACAATAACACTGTACTGGGTGTGAAGCACAATTTTTCAGCTTTCAGAAACCGTTTGAATTTTTCTGATAGAAAGACAAACAGTCACATGATTACAGTAATTCAAAGTGTGTTTGATCACCTGATCATGGCAAGTAAGGGCAGGTAACAGGTGCATCTGCGTCAAACCCCTCTGTTAAAGGGTTAATTGACATTGTGGCTTTTTCTTCCACAGGGTCAGAACACATGGACATCTTGCGGGACATTTTCACTAGGTTTTAAGGTGCATGTTTGACTTTGAATCTGGCAAAATATGAGTTTGGCAAGGCTGTGGTAATTTATCAAGGGAAACAAGTACACCCTTTGTTGGCCAAGGTTAAGGCCACTTTGGACTTTCCGGTGCCAGAGATATGGTGCCAACTCCACTGGTTTCTGGCCATGTGTGGCTACTACTGTGGGTCCTGCAATAACTTTGTGAGTGTGGTTGTTCCCCTGATTTATCAAGTCCTGCCAAGTCCTTTTGTGTGGACCTCTGATTGTCAGGACTCATTTGATTCGGCTAAGGATGTTCAGTGCAATGCCCCAGTGTCAGCTACCTCTGATTTTGCTTGTGTGTTCATCACTAAATGAATTACATCACAATTGAGAAAGAAACCTTAGCATTACTGTTGCCACTGCAACAGATTGAGGTATATGTTGGTTCCAGCTCCACCCCAGTTGCTGTTTACAATGACCACAATGCCCTGGTGTTCTTGCATATGCAACAACAGAGAGCATCTTATGCGCTAGCCATTATTGCTACAGAATTTCAAGATTAAGGTTCATTCATCTGTTCAATTTAATTGAATTAAATTGTATTTATATAGTGCCAAATCACAACAAACAGTCACCTAAAGGCACTTTATATTGTAAGGTAAAACCACACAATAATTACAAAAAAAACGTAACAATCAAAACTACCCCCTATGAGCAAGCATTTGGTGACAGTGGGAAGGAAAATCTCCCTTTCAGTGGGAAGAAACTGCATGCAGAACCAGATTCAAGGAGGGGCAGTCATCTGCTGGGACAGCATCTTAAAGGGGCTGATAACACTGTGGCCTACTTCCTGTTTCCGACAAGTATGTGAAGTGAATAAGTGTATACGGTTGTGTGTTCTGTGTCTAGAAGAGCTAGATAAGTTATTTTTTGTACATACTGTAAATATTGTAAATATCTTCCTTTAAAAGAATAGATCTGGTATTTGTAGGTGTGGGAAGCCTTTTTTCTTTTAATATCTTTTTTTCCTGTTTAGGCTGGGGAGGCAGGTAAGAAGCCTGATTTATTTATTTGGTTTTTTTTTTATTTTCATGGTGGTATGACCCCTATGAAAAGGGAACTGTTTACCTTGGGATAGGGTTACTAGGGCCCCACTCTGGAATGTGACTCGGGCAGGGGCCAAAGCAAAAAAATTGGGTGTGGGATGAGTTTTGGATGGCCTTGAAGCGATTCTGGCAAACCATCAGGCGACTCAGGAGATGAAAGTGGTGTGGGTGGGGTGCTGCTGATTTCAACTGAGGCGGTCAGGTGGTGAAAGGAATACTTCAAGGATTTCCTTAATCCCAATGACATGCCTTCTGCAGTGGAGTCTGGGGGTGAGGCGGATGATTCGCTCATCACTGGGTTGAGGTCACTGAGGTGGTTAAACAACTCCTTGGTGGCAGGGGTCCTGGGGTGGATTAGATTCGCCCTGAGTTCCCAAAGGCTCTAGATGTTGTAGGGCAGTCTTGGTTGACACACCTTTGCAACATCGCATGGAGATCAGGGGCGGTGCCACTGGTTTTGGAAGACCGGGGTGGTGGTCCCCATCTTTAAGAAGGGAATCTGGAGGATGTGCTCCAACTATCGGAGGATCACACTCCACAGCCTCCCTGGTAAGGTCTATGCCAGGGTGCTGGAAAACAGGGTCCGTTCATTAGTCAAATATGGACAAGAGTTTTGTCCACATTCCTGGCAATAAGTCTGATTTGTTTTCTGTGGGTGTTGCATGACCTTTGTCACAGATTTTGGTTCAGGTATCTGACTAGGATGCCTCCTGGGTGCCTCTTGAGTGAGGTGTTCCGGGCCTGTCCTCCCAGGAGGAGGCCCCAGGGCAGACCCGGGACACACTGGAGAGATTATATCTCTCAGTTGGCCTGGGAATGCTGTCAAAATTCTACTTTAATTGGGTTATTATTTTTATTGGGTTATGGGCTTTACAATATATTAGGACTTTTAGGAACTACATTAGATTGTATTTATGTACCTAATGAAGTGGCTGGTGAGGGTCCACTTACAAGGTGTGATTAAAACTGCTCACCCATCTATGGTGTTAGCTTTAAAAAACACAGTAAAGTAAGCCTGACAGGTTAGTGCTGGCTGTTGAAAAGCCAATATTCCACTCAGCTTGAGGTCCCCCCGGATGAGCTGGTGGAGGTGGCTGGGGAGCAGTGATGTCAGTAATGCGTTACTCTAATCTGGCCACTTTTTTCAGTAACAAGTAATCTAACGAGTTACTATTTGCAATCCAGTAATCAGATTAAAATTACTAATCCAAGTCACTGTGTGTTACTATTTTTGTCATTTTCCTTAGTGAAAAGATATATTTTTTGCTTTCTTCTTGCATCTCAGGGAATGAGGTCTGGCTGATGCGACAATTAATTCACTTTTTCAAAATGAGAACAACTCACGTGTAATACCACACAGCAACACAAATGTAAACAATAGAAGGAGGAGAGAGATGTGCATTTTCTAGCTGGAAAAATAGGAACTATTTTGAGTTTGTGTCAGTTAAAGATGACAAAAGTAAAAGGAAAAGAGTTTAATCTTCTAAGGAGGCATGATAGAGATTCAAGGCCCAGCCATAAGCAGTTCTCTCTGTTTGAAAACCAGTCTGGCATAATTTTAAGCTGTGCAGACCAATAGTAAAATTGCATGTTGGGTACAAATAAACCTCCATATTGCTTGGGTTTAGTGAGCGTGGAGAACTTAATAATAATAATAACAATAATGCCTTAGACTTATATAGGACCTTTCACGGTACCCAAAGCACTTTACAATTCTGTGCACCATTCATTCACACCTCAATCATACTTGGTAGTGGTAAGCTACTAATGTAGCCACAGCTGCCCTGGGGCAGTCTGACAGAAGCGTGGCTGCCAAATCGCGCCTACAGCCCCTCCGACCACACAACCACATTCACACTTAGGCAATGTGGGTTAAGTGTCTTGCCCAGGGACACAATGACAGCACACGCTCAGACGAGGACTCAAACCCACGACCCTCCGGTTGTGAGGTGAGCACCTACCCATTGCGCCACTGCAACTTGATTCATTAGTGCTTATTGTTCTAAATAAAACGAGAAATATGAGAATTAAGGGCTTTAAAGAACGAAGACAACAGATAACAGGGGAGGTTTTGGAACAGATAGTTCGATCGGGGGAGAATATTAATTTTTATTGTATTGATCCTACCGAGAAGTGATGTAGGTAAAGAGGACCATTTTTACAGATCATTCTTAATGTTCTGGATTAAGGGAGAGTAATTAGCTGAAAATAAATCGTTTAAATTAGGGGTGATAAAGATGCCCAAATACATGAAACTTCTTTTGGAAATATGAAAAATAGGCTGTAACACCATATCTTGAGGGATATTGAAAGGAGAGGCTACAGATTTAAGTTAATCTTATAACCCAAAACGGTCCCAAATTTAGCTATGGAACTAAGAACTGCCGGGACTGATGTCAACAGCAAAAAGAGAGATAACATGGTAATCTTCGCCTATCCAGATTCCAGATATGTCAGTGTTAGATCTAATAATCTCAGCTAAGGGTTCGATGAACAATGTAAACAATAAAGGTGACAGAGGGCACCTGTCTACAGCCCCTTTGCACTGCAAAACCCTCTGACAACATGCCATTTGTATTTACTGTGGCTACTGGATCGGAGTAGACGACTTTGATCATATTGATAATATTTGGGCCCAGGCCAGATTTCTGTAAAACTAGAAATAAAAAGGGCCACTCTACCCAATCAAAAGACTTTTCAGCATCGAGGGAAATTATCAGACCAGGTTCTTTATGATTATTAAGATAGTGAATGACATTAAGAGCAAGACAAACATTGTCTGTCCCGTACCTTGATCTGAGAAAACCTGTCTGATCTGGGTTTATTATTTTCAGGAGAATATTTTCTTGTCTCCGTGCCAGCACCTTTGCAACAATTTTATAGTCAACGTTAAGGAGACTGACAGGTCTGTAGAATGTACAATCTAAAGGATTTTTGCTTTTCTTCAAAAGCAGGCTGATAGAGGCAAATCTCCAGGATGGGGAACACTGCCTACTAAGATATTATTAATGGCAGGTAAAAGGATGGGATAGATCTCAGGCCAAAATTTCTTTAAAAATTCCCGGGCAAATCCACTGGCATCGATTGAACTGCTGCCCAGACTTCCTCAGGTGTGAAAGCAACATCCAGGACCGAGCGAGCCTCCTCTGAAATCATGGGCAAAGGGACACCATTCAAGTATGAACTAATATCTGAAACATTTTCACCAGCCGTATAAAGAGATTTGTAGAAGTCTTTGAAAGTATTATTGATAGCTGACGGATCACAGGTAATATTGCCGTTGTGTGTTCTTATCATATTAATAGAGCGATTGTTAATTTGGTTATTCAGCTGATGGGCAAGCAAACAACTTGATTTGTTACCAAATTCATAATATTTCTGTTTCATATAAAGTAATAACTTCTGAGCATGCCGAGTATAGTCAATATTTAACTTAGTTCTGGCGGCAACCAATGCCTTAAAGTTCCCTGGTGTAGGGAGTTGTTTATGTATTTGCTCTAACCTAATCACCTCACTGTCAAGGTTTTTTCTGCTTTCCTCCAAAACTCTCTTCTGGAAGGAGCTATAAGAAATAAGCTGCCCACGTAAAGTGGCTTTGGCTGATTCCCAAATCATGGCAGAAGAGACTGGGGAAGAATTGTTGGCCGAACTATACTGTGAAAGATTATCCTTAACAAAGGTACAAAAAGAGTCATTGTTTAAAAACTAAGTATTAAATCTCCAAACAGGAGTCCTAGCAATATTAAACATAGAGTCAAACTGTAAATAAATAGGTGTGTGATCTGAGAGAGTGATCGAACCAATGGAGCAAGATAAAACAGAGTATAGACAGGGCTTTGGGATGAAAAAGTAATCAAGTCTAGAATATGAATTATGTAGATGTGAGTAAAAAGAGTAGTCTTTCACTTTAGGGTTCAGCAGACGCCACACATCAACAAGACCGGTATCTGAACTTAGTCCTTTAAGGACAGAGGAGGTTCTGGGGTTGGATACATGCGCAGAAGAGGATTTATCTAAACCAGCATCCATTATGCAATTGAAATGACCAGCCAAGAAACCCAAGTCATCACAGTGTTGATTAAACAGTAACACCATTTGGGATATAAAATGAGGTGAGTCAGTATTAGGAGCATAGACATTATGTATAGTTATTAGGTGACCAACAATAACAAAAATAAATCAACATTACGAGTCTTTTTCTTCATGTATTAGGGTAAAGGGAAAAAAAATACATTCTTAATGTCAATGACAGTTTTTACCTGGATGAAAAAATGACTGCAGCTTCTACCTTGTGATAGAAATGCTGTTTCTTGCTCAAAATGACCTGATATGATTCATGAGATATATGTTTGACACATCTTTCACAGATTATAGGTCAACAAGTCATTAACAGCCATTTAAATACATACGATCACCTTTTTGGCACAAAATTAAGTAATCAGTAAAGTAACTAAGTTATTTTTTAAAGGAGTAATCAGTAATAAGAAATCAGATTACTAATTCAAGGTAACTATCCCATCACTGCTGGGGAGAGGGAGGCCTTAGGCTGCTGCCCCAGCGACCTGGCCCCAGATAAGTGGAAGAAAATGGATGAATGGATGGATGGATGGATGGATGGATGGATTTTCATGGTGGTAGCTAAGTTTGTTGTATTTTCTTCCTAGAATTTTTTGTTTGTTCTTTTGGCTGTGCCCACCTTGCCTTTTTTTTTACATCTAAAGATAAATAAACTATTCTGTCTGGGACTGCAAACCTCACTGTAGCACTGGTCCTTCCTTCGGAACAGGCCAGGGCATAACACCTTCTTCACCTTTTATAAATTGTCTTTAGCCGAAGGTGTGGGCCAATGTCTCACCATTATTTTCAAGACTGGTGGGCCTCCTTTGACAGTGGATGTAAAAGAGGACTCTGCCCAACACCTTGTCTTACTCTTGTAGGTTAATCAGTATACTCCTTAGCATAGAGGAAGATTTGTCAATGCATGCAAGCTATGGAATGTCAGGTCCCACGCCTCTCATATGGGCAACACCACCAGAGTCTTGTGCATCCAAAACAGTAGAAATTTCTGTGAAGTGGGAGAACCTTACGGGTGGAGCAGAGTGAGAACAGCTTCCTTCTCAAGCTGATCTCGACCCAACTGGCAGTTAGCAGCATATCAAAATGCATCTTGTACAGTCCTATCAGCCATAACTTGGTTCAATAGGGCAGCATAAATTTCAGTGACAAGATTTTGCATGACTCAAAACCAGTGTAAACCCGGTTAGCCACAGTTTGTTCAAGAATTTTGGAAATGAATGGTAAATCAGAAATGAGATAAAAGTTGTTCAAATTGCTGGGATCAGCGATAATTGCAGAAATTTCAGTAACAGTTCGGAGCAAAAAACTAGAAAATGCAGAGGTGGGCGGATTACAAGAGACTATATGGGTGGCAGTGGCGCAGTGGGTAAGTGCTCACCTCGTAACCGGAAGGATGAGTCCCCATCTGAGCGTGTGCTGTCATTGTGTCCCTGGGCAAGACGCTTAACCCACATTGCCTAAGTGTGAATGT
Organism: Pterophyllum scalare; assembly: GCA_024447675.2. Taxonomy (NCBI): domain Eukaryota; kingdom Metazoa; phylum Chordata; class Actinopteri; order Cichliformes; family Cichlidae; genus Pterophyllum; species Pterophyllum scalare. Next base: position 28,281 of record JAMQGT020014520.1, read on the forward strand.
GGTTGTGTGGTTGGTGGTGGTCGGGGGGGCCGTAGGCGCGAATTGGCAGCCACGCTTCTGTCAGACTGCCCCAGGGCAGCTGTGGCTACATTAGTAGCTTACCACCACCAAGTATGATTGAGGTGTGAATGAATGGTGCACAGAATTGTAAAGCGCTTTGAGTACCGTGAAAAGCGCTATATAAGTCTAAGGCATTATTATTAAGTTCAATAAGGTAAATAATTTCATAAGATTATTGCAGTTCTCAGTGGAATACTTCTGAGGTGGCAGCATATCAGGAGGTTTGAGGATGGTATTGAGTGTGAAGAAAAAAATTCTTGAATTTCCTTCACCTGACCTGATAAGATTAGTGTAATACTGCCTCAGCTATAGACAGAGCATTCTTATAATCCTGAATGTGATTAGCATGCATATTTGTATGAGCAACGAGTCCAGTTTTTCTGTGAAGGCGTTCTAAGTGAAGACCTTAAGGAGTTGCTTTTCAGGAGTTAACCTTGGGTTTTGACAGGAGCAAAGCCGTCCAGAATGGTGTTAAGTCCATTATTGTAATGGGAAACCAGTTAATCCAAGGTGGATAAATTGTCTTTACTGGGAAGGCTGAGTAGAAAAATTTGTTTAATGAACTATTTTTATGATTTAAAATACAAATATGAGTTGTTATTTTCAAAAACTTATGTAAAAATGTAGCAAGCAACAAAGTTATATACAGCTATTTACATTAACACTTTAACAGCGGCGATTGCCGCCGATACACCTGTTACCTGCCCTTACTTGTCGTGAACAGCTTGTTAACATAGAATGTATCACCGCTGAACTGTCTGATGAAACGCATTTTGAATTACTGCAATTACGTGACCGTTTGTCCTATTAGAAAAATTCATACGGTTTCTGAAAGCTGAGAAATTAGGCTTCACACCCAACATAGGGCTATTATGGTAATGATTGCTGAAAGTTCACGAATGGCA